>VWZS01009079.1:649041-676430 GCA_013397075.1 Rhabdornis inornatus
GGATATGGGATATGGGATATGGGATATGGGATATGGGACATGGGAATTGGGATATGGGATATGGGACATGGGACCTGGGATATGGGATATGGGATATGGGATATGGGACATGGGATATGGGATATGGGACATGGGATATGGGATATGGGACATGGGACATGGGATATGAGATATGGGATATGGGACATGGGATTGGGATATGGGATGTGGGATATGGGACATGGGATTGGGATATGGGACATGGGACATGGGACATGGGATATGGGACATGGGATATGGGATATGGGAATGGAGATGGGGATGAGAATGGGAATGAGAATTGGGAATTGAGGTATGGGATATGGCAGTTGGGATATGGGAATTGGAATTGGGATATGGGGAGCAGGGCCTGGGAATGAGAATTGGGGAGTGAGAACTGGGATATGGGGAGTGGGAACTGGGGAGTGGGAACTGGGCTATGGGGAGCAGGGATTGAGATAAGGGGAATAGCAGCTGGGATGTGGGATATGGGGATTGGGATGTGGGGGAATGGAGATTGGGATGTTGGGATATGGAGAATGGGGATTGGGATATGGGGGAGTGGGAATTGGGATGTGGGGAGTTGGGGATTGGGATCTGGGGAGTTGGGATTGGGATATAGGGGCAGTGGGATATAGGGAGTGCTGCTGGGAGGTGCAGAGCACTTCCTTGCACAGCAGCTGCTCACAACTCTCTGCTCAGCACATCCATTCCCGCTGAAACCCTCACTTTGGGGTCTCACCCCATCACTCCACAGCTCTGTGTTTGATTTCTCCCCATGCCCAGAGATCAGACTCAGATCTGCAGTGGGGTCTGACAGCTGCTGACAAACCTTCTCCTTCTGCTCAGGACATCCTGGGAGGATCACACCTGCGAGGGGCTGCAGGGAGAGAATTCCCTGTGGGATTCACAGTTTGGGACAAGGCTCCGGTTGCTTAGGGCAGCTGAGTTTTACTGCCAGGAGCAGGAGCAGCAGCAGGGGAGGGATGGAGCGCCTGGCCTCCTTCAGCAGTAAGTGCCAGCAGAGAATGCAGCTCCCACATCATGAAAAACCTGCATGGTACCAGGATTTCTTGGGGTGGTGGGATTTTGGAGTCACCATCCCTGAAAACGTTCAAAAGTTGTGTGAATGTGGCACTTTGAGGCTGTGGCTTAGTGGTCACACAAATGATTCAGTGTGAGTTTTGTTTTATTTCTCTCTGCTTATAGTTGAGCTGGTTCAAATCCATTTTCATGGAAAAATCAGAATCATGGACTCCCAGACTGGTTTGGGTTGGAAGAAACCTTCAAGCCCATCCAATTGCACTCCCTGCCAGGGCCAGGGACACCTTCCACTGTCCAAGGGTGCTCCAACCTGGCCTTGGGACACTTCCAAGGATCCAGGGGCAGCCACAGCTGTGCCAGGGGCTCCCCACCCTCGCAGGGAAGGATTTCATCCCAATACTCCTATCTAATCCTGCTCTCTTTGAGTTTGAAGCCATTATAACCCGAAAATCTTATTTATTTTGTTGCACAATTGAGTTCATTTAAAGCCCACAGAACATCCTGAGCTGGACCCACAAGAGCCATGGACTGCTGGGGCTGGGCCCAGGTGAATTTAGGGGCTGCCAGAGCAGTGCTGTGCTTGTGTCACAGGAGATTCCCTTTTGTTTTCCCAGGTGACCCTTTTGATAAGCCCCCGTGCCGAGGCTGCTCCTCGTACCTGACTGAGCCCTACGTGAAATGTGCTGAGTGTGGGCCCCCTCCCTTCCTGCTGTGCCTGCAGGTGAGAGCCTCTCATTGCTCTGGGAGAGCCATCCAGGGCCTGCCTGGTGCCAGGCTGTGCAGGGACACATGAATAACATGGATCAGCACACGTGTGTGCTCGGGGACAGGGAAATCACAAAGGGGGTTTGGAGGGTGAAGGGTTGACACGTGGGCACGTGGTCAGAGAATGGAAGTTAGAAAAGGGACCAGTGAAAAGCTTTTCAGGGCAGAAGTAACACAATTCTGATCTTTTGTTCTGCAGTGTTTCACCCGAGGATTTGAGTACAAGAAGCACCAAAGTGATCACACTTATGAAATAATGGTAAATATTCCTTTTGGATAACACCTGCTCAGTCCTGGGCTCTCACAACCTCCAGGAGTGAGAGACCCTTGCTTACTCATATTACATTGAAAGGTTAAGTGATGCAATTCTTTGATTCAGAGGTTTAAAACTATTAAAAAAAAAATTCCATCTGGAACAGAATGGAGTAGTGGAGTCATTTAGAGCTGCATCTTTTTGTTGTGCCTGGATAGCACAATGCACCTCACTAGACTTACAGTGCTTTAACCAGGTGCATTGGCTTCTGTTTCTCTAGGCTTGTTTCTTCTTCCTCAAAATAAATAATTCTTAAAGTCTCCAGTAATTTTACTGTGTTTCATAGTATAACATTGTGAAATTACAGCTGGGAGACACAACATGTACCAGAATTTGCTGTGGTTGATGATCCAATGCCCTAAGTAATTCAGTAATTATTCAGTCAGGTTTTGTGAAAGTTTAAAACTAGCAGAATTATCTCCTGTGTCACCCCGTGGGTCAGAACTTCTCTGCCCTTTCTGAGGTGGGTTGGAACAGAGGATCACATTTTGTTCTGCTTTTTTTCTTCTTCAGACATCTGACTTCCCTGTCCTGGATCCCAACTGGACAGCTCAGGAGGAAATGTCTCTCCTGGAAGCTGTGATGGACTGTGGATTTGGGAACTGGTGAGAATTCAGTGGTTCAGCCAATTTCAGTCAATGATGGGCAGTTTTTCCTTTCTCTTCCCTGCTTCTCACTGTTGAATTAATCAATGCACATTGACTGTTCAATGACTTATTGTGGGTGAGACACTAATTCAGCAGCTAAAGTGGAAGGCTGGAGTGTCAGATCCTGTTTTCATGAGTTTTCTGTCTTCTCTTTTATTAAAAATAGTTGTGTTAAAAGTACAGGACCCCAGAATTCACAGAAGCAGAACTGAGAGTTCTTAGGTGCACATTGCTGTCAGAAGTAAGACTGGTAACTGGTTACAGAGTTCACCCTTACCTGGAGTCAGTAAAATGTGGAAAAAGCTCTCAAATAACATCAGTAAATTTCAAGCCTGTTAAAGATGTGGTACCTTCCATCAGCCAGGGAGTTTCCCTAGAGTGAATTTCATTATTCATGGGCACCCAGAAATGCTCCCTGGCACAAACATGTGAGTGTTGGTGCTGGGAATGTGAGTTCAGACAACATCACAGGCCACTTCTCTGCACACAACCAATCTCTTGTCCAGAATTACCTTTTCCCACTGAAGAAATTTTTAAAAATCCAACATTTCTGTGTTGCTCACATGAAACCTCCTCCTCCCCCCACTCCAGGCAGGACGTGGCCAACCAGATGTGCACCAAATCCAAGGAGGAGTGTGAGAAGCACTACATGAAACACTTCATCAACAACCCCCTGTTTGCCTCCACCCTGCTGAACCTGAAGCAGGCAGAGGAGGCTCAGCACCACGAGACAGCCATTCCCTTCCACTGTGAGTATCCCTGCCCTGCCAGGCCTGGAATCAGCAGATTCCACACATCCTGTTTGATTTCATTCCCCAAAGGGATGACCTGTTCTCATAAGTGCCTTGGAGAATGTCAGGAGTGGGGTTCTCTTCACACTGGGTTAATTCCTGGGTGTGTCAGGTAGACAAGGCTGCCAGTTCCATGGGAAAAGGCAGGAAGCAGCATGGTCTGACCCAAACATCAGGGTCTCAAAAGCAGAAGTTCCTCCACAGCCAGAGCACACAGAAATCTGGCTGGTTTATCCATTGGATTACAATCCACCCCAAAGCTCCTTCACGTGTGTCCATCAGGACAGACACCAGTGTGGTTCTCACAGCCCTGCACAGCAAAGGGAGCTGAGAGGGGATTTCTGCCTTCAAACACTGCCTCTGATCATGTGCACATTGCTGTGTACACACTGTGTCCCAGGCCTAAGTGCTGGTTTAATTTGTCATAAAATCACTCCTTGCAACTATGCTGATTTCACACCTCTCTCTTGAAAACTGCCTGGTAAAAAAGTCTGCAGCAAGTTAACAAATTCTCAGTTTTCCTTGCATTTCACATCTTTAGCATTCCTCCAGTCTGGCAGCTGTTCATTCCAGAGCTCCCCAGCCTCTCTGGGTGAGTTGCTGGCTGTCTGGAGGTTTACATTTCCCAGTAGAGTGGTTAGAGCTAAACAGTAGGAACTGGGCAATTTTGGTTCTGTCCCTGGTTGTTATTGATATTTTTATGTGCCCTGGGCCAAGACAAACTCTCTGTGCCTCAGCCTGCTTTATCTGTGCTGTGGGACACAGAATGCTCAGCTCCTGCACAAGTGCATTGTGAGCCTCAGACTGTTATTGTCTGTAAAACACCGAGCTCCTCAGCTGGGAAGTGCTGTAAAAACTGGGAGTTCTCTGGCTTTAATTGCAGCTCTGTCAATGGCCCCCAGAAGAAGGCAGATTTAACACTCCTGTTGCTATTAACTGAAAGAACCTGCATGCTGAGCCCCAGGGATCTGCAGAGGTTTAGAGGGGAATGCTGAGCTCTGAAATGTAAAGTTTACATTTTATTACCTGTTTATTACCTTGAATTTGTGTTTGGCTCCTGAGAATACTATGAAGATCTCAGATTGCTGCATTTTTCTCTGGATGAACTCTGTATTTTCTGACTATAACACTGGATAAAAGCCCAATCAGGGTATTTTTCTTCAACTAATTATTCCCAGTTTTCCTGCAAAAAATAAACACTTATTTACAGATCCTTAAGAAAAGTTCCCAAGCCCTACTCCACAAGTGAAAACCTTTGTTTTTTTCAGCTGCTGATGATCCCCCACGGCCCACCTTTGATTCCTTGCTCTCCAGGGACATGGCAGGGTACATGCCAGCCAGAGCTGACTTTGTTGAGGTAAGAATGACTCTCCCATTATTTTAAATTTGCTGCTGGGTGCAAGCTCAGCTCTCACACACCCCTGTTTGCCCCTGCCTGTCTTTGCTCTTCATTTAAAAGCATCTCAGGAGGGCACAGGGCTGAGGGATGCTCGCAGACCTGTGGTTTAATTTAAGGTTATCCCACAAGGAGCAGGCACCCTGATCCTTGCAGGTCCCTTCCAAGCTGAGATATTCCGTGATTAAAGCTCTGGATTAATTGAGGCTTTGATGCCAGAGGTGGCGCTGGTGGCCTGCAGAGCCAGGGAGGCACCGAGGCTGCAGGACGTGCTGCTGCCACCAGATGTCCAAATGTCCATCTGTCCATCTGTCCAGCCGGGGCTGGCCCTGCTGGGTGCTGGGAATTGGCTGCTCAGCCAAAGGATCGGCTCCAGCACTGTCACCTGCCTGAGGGGAGCACACACAGCCCTGCTCCAGACATCACTGGGGACAACTGCACTGCTCTCCAAGGCCCCAGTTCCTGCTCCTGTCCATGGAGGAATGAGTGCAGCCATACTGGGGCTTGGTTTTGTACCTCTGAGCAGAATCAGCACCCAAAAATCACAGCCAAGGCTCTCAGGCACATAGTGGGGACTCCTGGGGGTGTCCTGAGCCAGGCCAGGAGTTGGAATTAGTGATCCTTGTGAGTCCCTTCCAGCTCAGGACATTCTGTGACTGATTTCCATCACAGTCAGAGATTCATGACCTGATTAATTCCCACTGTCCTGTCACAACATCCTGCTCCAGCTGCAGCCATGGGGGTGCATTTACACACATTTTCCCCAGGTAAAGCTCCCCTGTGCTGTTTGTTGCTCAAGGATGGAGCCTTGTACATTGTGTCTGAGTAAATATCTCTGTTCCCAGTCCTTCTGCATGTCCTGAAACCTGAGGCCAATATTTTAGTGCTGGTTATTGACAATGTATTAATCCCCTCTGAACAGGAGTTTGACAACTATGCTGAGTGGGATTTGAGAGATATTGATTTTGTAGAAGATGATTCAGACATTTTGCATGGTAAGTGCCATATTTTTGTACCCAGTCTGAAAACTGTTTCAGATGCCTGTGCAGCTTTTCATTGGGTCTCTCTCTCCACACTTTTTTAGAGGGAACATACACTTTTAATGTATGGGGTTTAATGTTTGGGGTTTTAATGCATTAAATCTATCAGAGTGGGTATTCATGCAGGCAGCAAGGAGGTGTGTAGTTTAAGACTGGATGAAACACATTAAAAGTGTTGGACTTGAAGCTGTGTGATTTTTCATATGTGCAACATGCCCTGAGTTAGAGTAGCATCAGCTGTGTGTGACAACTTCCTTTTTATTGTGAAGATGAGCCCAGTTCCTGCTCTGAGCTTCTGTGAACGTGGCTGCCTTAATAACATGAAATAACAGGAATTACTGAAGTGACATTTTAATCCACAGAGAGGAAAAGATCCTGCTTTTCCCCGCTGTTGTAAGTACACACAGGGTTTAAAAGTCCTGTGTTTATGCCTCAGAATTCTGCCATCTGTGTCAGGCAGTTCTAAGCTAAAGCCTTTGCATCCCTTGGAGACAGACAAATCCTGTTACATACAGACAGTCTTGGCAAAGTTAAAAAAACCAGTTGGAAGTTGAGCAGTGTATGCAGGAGCTTTAGGAATGCAAACTGCCCTGGCTCAGGGAAGGGTATGAGAGTCCTCTGTCAGCCTCTCCCCTTCAGCATTTATTGAGGGGGCACTGGCTTGAGGCCATGGCAGGGATTCCTCATGCCAGCTCTCTGCTGTTTCATCCCATTCTGGGTCCTGGTGAGCTGAAAAAGCAAAATAATCTCTTACTTCTGCACGTTAACTGATAGATCCATGTGCACTCAGGCAGGATTTGCTGCACTCCCCTCACACCTGCCTTCCTCCCAGGCACAGTTCAGCCATTTGAGGTCTCTCCTGCCAGGTCCCATCCTCCAGGAGCTCTGCTGGAGCTGGATCTGCTTGTGCTCCTGCACATCCTGCAACAGGGACTTCCACAATCAAATTAGGAGTTCACAATTTAATTATGTGTTGTGTGAGAAAATACTTCCCCCCGTCTGTCCAATATTTTTGCCTGATAATTTCATTGGATGTTCTCCACTCCATCCTTCAGCTGTCTTCAGTGTTTGGGAAGAGATGTCAGGCATTTGCTGTGTGCAAACTGCTTGGCAGAGGTTGTGGAGCGTGACCAGCTGCATTTTGGATCTTCTAGCCCAGGAACTCTGGCATCTGCCTTGCCACAGCTGTCCCAGATCTGCCCACGTGAGAGAGAAAGCCTTGCAAAAAAATTGAGTCCCAGGGTCCAGCCAGCTTTTTCACAATGAGGCATCTTGAGGAGAGGAGGAATTCTTTTCTAAAGACTTTGGAATGAGATCTTTCACTTCTGCAATTTAATTAAAAAAAATAAAAATAAAAATGAAGGAACCACATCCTCCCTGTGCTGAAGTTTTAAAGCTGCCCACTTTGCTTGAGAGAATTTTGCAGCCCAACTGTAGGAGCCCAAAGGGCAGGAAATGGCTCAACACGTGGCTCTTGAGAGCAGGGCTGGTTTAAGGAGCCTTTGTGCTTTGTGTAGCTGATGGGCAGAGGGAGCTGTGAGGCAGCCTGGGTGTAAAGGTGAGAATGTGACACAGGTATAAAAACACATTTTATAGCCCAGAGAAACCCAAACGGGGCCTTGCAGCCAAGATTAAGGCTCAGGCAGGGAGGAAAATCCTCCATTTGTTTTCCTGCCACACATTAAACTTCACTGGGTTCAAGATTAATTGTTGAAAACTGCTTTCCTATTGCATTTTCTGCAAGTCACTCAGGCTGGGCCCTGGGAACAGCCCAGCCAGTACAATTTCTGTCACCAGTCACTGCTCAGTGCTGCACATCCCACAGGAATATTTGTGCTTCCACTGGAGTGGAATTCCCCCTTGTTCCCTTTCTCCCTCATTGCTTTTCGTAATATTTTGTAAAAATTATTTTTTAAGAAATTCTAGATCTCAATTGCTTGACCTCTGTTTTCTGATGTATTATATATTTTATATGAAATATATATTTACAGCTTCATACAGCTCATGTATTTTACCTGTTAGGTTTCCCTGTGTCACTCTAAACAAGTTCTTGGTATTCCCACAAGAAAATGCTGTTTAATACAAGGTGGGAAGGCTCCCAGGCAGGTTTTTTAAGGAACACAGAACCTGTAACTGCTCTCCCCACCTCACAGGAGATCACAGACATCACTCAGTCACTTCTTGGTGTTATTGAGATGGCATAAAATTGTATGAAATCTCTCACATTTAAATTAAATTCTGGAATTGTTCTCTTTTGTTCAGTGCTGGCAGTACAGTAAGAGCATGCAAATATATATTGCAGTTACACAAAACCATAATGGACAGATCAAAAGCACCAACCAGTTACAACCCTAATTCAGCCCACAGTGCTTGAATATTTCATGAACTACAAGTTTTCATCAGGCTGAATTAGAACGTTGGTAATTTATCTTTTTCCCAGCTTTTTTTCCCTCTTCTCATGTAAATGATTTTTCACTTCTAACACTGCAAAGTAATTGCTGAAACCACAGATTTAGAAGTGAGTGGAAATAGGCTGCAACTGGCAGGGAAATTTGATTTTAAGCTGCAAGGCAGACCGTGTCCTTCCTGACAGAACATGGTGTTTATTGTGCTGTGGAAGTTCCTGCCATGCTCCAAAGGCAGATAACTGTTTGCCATGGGTGCTGCTTTCCTGCAGGGTGGGTGAATTTGGACTGCAGCCCTTCAGTTTGTCCCCAGCCCAGCACACACTGGTCCCACAGGCTGTTTACTGGGATTAATTTGCATTCTTCCCATTATCTGGGCCTGGCCTGCCAAGGCAGGTTTGCTCCTGTGGAACAAAGCTCTCACTCATTAGCGTTCAGCAAAGTTTCCTGCAGACCAAGTGAGGCTGAAGAGGAATGAAAAGCAAAGAAACTGTTTTGGACACACTCTGGAGAAACCAAAATATTTGGTTGGTCTTTTTTTTTTTGGATGGAGGAAGGAGCCTTGAATTGCTGCCTATCAGTGGGGCCTTCAGAGCTGCAGTGAGCAGAGCTTTATCAGAGCCCAGAGTGGACACTCTGAGCTTGGATTATCTCCCATCACCAGCACAAACAACTGCCTCCCCTGCAGAATCCATGGGGAAGAGCACAGGCAGATCATTCTCATTCCCCCAGCATCTCCTCTCTCATTTCCATGCACTGTGTAGCAGTGTAGTAGTCAGAGTTATTCATGCATTCCACATTTGGTAATCTCCTGCTCCTGGGTGAATATGGCTGTTAAAAACAAAAGCCCCTCCAAAAGGGCATGTGGCACCAAATACTAATTTCACTGGAAGCAGAAGCTCCTTTATTTTCCCCTTCATTTGTTCCTTCCTCTCCCCAGCTGATCATCATTTCTTTAGAATATTGTGCACTCAGGTAAAAGCATGAAAACTCCATGGTTAGAGGTGCATAATTACTTGTGATATTTATAGAGGTTCTCCAGTGCAGTTTCTGCATGTACTTATTAAGTTCTGCCCACACAAACCCCAGAAAATAACAAGCTGGCTGAGCTTGCAGAGGGTTTCAAAATTACAAAAATATTTTCTGTAAATTGGCACCAATTCCAACCCTTCCTAATGGATTTCATTCATGTTTAACTTGCTGCATTCCCAATTTCTCATCCCCACATTTTAGCACGAAGGGGAATTTGCTATCTCTGCTTGTTCTTAAATTAGGAAACTTAAATCCCTCACTATAAAAATACACGATGATGCTGGAAAATGCAAGAAATTTGGAAAAATATGTAGGAATATTGCAGCACCCCTCCTATCTCATACAGAACCCTTTACTCTTAGATTAATGTCAGATCAATTTGGGACAAGGTGAAGGTTTTTTTTCCTTGGGATCAAGCTCCTGAGCAAATCCCCACAGCCTTTGGGCTTCAGCTGTCCCTGTTTGTATGAAATTTGATTACCCAGAGGGATGCAGGGATGAATTTCCCAGGGGCTGGGGGATTCCTGGTGTTTACACCTCCATACATATTTAAAATAGACACATAACCACACTTCTTAATTGCATTATTAATTATTAATCTGAGAGTACAATCAATAAACTGCCACTATCAATTTTGTTCTTTTTGTGTAACTACAGAGAGAAATGGGTCCTGGGTTCAGTCCCCCTTGGGCCACCCCAGTTCCCCTTTTTCCAAAAACTGGTTGTTGTGTCACAGCCTCTAAACCACTGCCAAGCCTCGAGCCTCTTCCCTCTGAGAGCACATGGAAATTATTAACACAAATATAAAAAAAAAACATTTTAAATCAGCCACCTCTACACTCATTTAATGATCTAGAATTTGTGTGTTATCTAACAGAGCCAGGGAATGGAAAGTGATAGGTGTCTCTTTATCTTGTCTTTCAAGAATTTACCCCAAAAAAAGTTTATTAAGCTAATGGCTGCAGGACAAAGGAGCTGCAGGCTCTGAGAGTGGCTCAGCCAGGCTGCAGACAGGTTTGATTTTGGGAAGGATGTGATTTCTAATGAGCATGGCTTTTTTCCTAGGCTTCTTCACATTGTCCTGAACTATTCTTTGTTCTCCTGGCAGACAGATAAGTTTGGAAGTTAACAAGCTGGAATCTTCCAGATGTTTTTAACAACTGCAGCAAAGGCTACTTTGAGTCCTCACAGTTCAGAACTGTGTCTGCTTTTTGGAGTTTCTTGTTCTGGACAAAGAAGCCTTTGCCCAAAGATGACACCTCAGATCCTGCAATCTTTTATCAGAAGAAGGAATATTTGGTAATTGTGTGTATGAAGGAATAAATAAATGCTGATAGCAAAACAGTCCAAGAAGGAAGAGAAGAGTTCTCAGGATCTGCCCAGGTTCATGTTTACATGAGTGTATTTACAGTGAGGAATCTGGCAGGAGTAAGCAAAAGAAACCTTCCCCAGGTAGCAAGGACTGCAGGTTTGTCTCTAATGAGTTGATGCCCCTGTAAAATTGCCTCAGGATTTTTAAACCAGCAAAGCAGTGACCATTTCAACCTAATGTGAACATTGAAGCTTGAAATTCAGAGGTGGGCAGTAATTGCTTATGAATTCTTTAATCTTTGTGTTTTGCAGCTCTGAAGATTGCAGTTGTAGATATCTATCATTCCAGGTTAAAGGAGAGACAGAGACGGAAAAAGTGAGTTTTGAAGCAGTAACTCTGTTTTTTCCTTCCCTGTGCAATGCTGATGGATTACACATCATTCATTTCCTGCTTCAGGGACAAAAAAAATCCTGCCAGACTGTGACTGATTGCTGGACCCCCACTTTTTCCCCAGAAATATTTGCATCATTATTTTTAAATCCTAATGGTCCCTAAGTTAGTTTTCCACACTGAAGATAACTCTGTTGCTGACGTGGGCTTGAATAATTCATTCAGCTCATTTGACAGCGTTCTAGAATGACTCAATCTATTAATTAAATTAAGTTTATTATAACTTTGAAATACTTTGTTCAATATTTAAAATTATATCTTTCTGGATTACTCCCTGCTGAAAGAATTAGTGATTTGAATTGAGGCTGCTCCAGTCCTTCTCATAAAACTACACAGTTCTGCTGAGTGACAGGAAGGATTGACCTGGTTCTTTATAATTCAGAAATAAAAAGTATTTATGTGGTGTAATTTCCATGATGATCAATCTTGTCATACTAAAGGAAAATGCTACAGGGCTCTCCATAACTCTTGTGGTTACATCAGTGTCAGGTTTTGTGAAGTTCCAACAGGAGGATGGGACAAAAATCTGGAAAATGACACAGAAGTGCTGATGTCACTCTCAGAAAGGTGACTCTGCACGGGACAGGGACGTTTTGTGCACAGCAGAGGAAATGCAATGGATTTTACAGAGCAAGTTCTGACCTGACCTTGACAGCCCAACTCTGTGGTATCTTATTTGCCAAAGTGGAGTCACCACAGAGCAATGAGCACGTGGCACTGCTCACACTGGTGACAAAGGGATTTATCAGGCACCTGCTTTTCCCTCTGCTGCTTCCCCTGATCCCATCAGGAGCTGTTCAAACCCAGAGTTAACCTCCATCCTCTCTTCAAAACCCAGGCTGCCATGGAAAAATGCCTTTCTCCTGTTCCCAGTGGCATTTAAGTGCAGCCCTACCCTGTGCTTTAGCAGAGGGATGTTTGTCTCTCTCTGAAGCTGGAAATCATGTTCATGAGACATTCATTACCTCTGATTTTGGAAGGACAAGTTATAAGATGCTGTAGATGTGAAATCTGTGCCTAAAGAAGCAATTTCCAACCTTTAAAGTGATTGCAGCTCCCTTTGTGCTCAGGGCTAATGCACACCACTGTCCAAAATTTACCCTGATTAAAGACATACTGCATCATGTTTCCAGTCCAGCCAGCCCAGGGCTTATGGAAATTTCATTCATGTTTAGTTTTAGACTCCTCTGATGGTCTAAATCAAAAGTTTCTTCTGATGCCTTTGTGTTTTTGAGGCAATGCAGGGGTAATGGCCTTTATTAATATAATTTTCTTTCATTTCCAGAATTATAAGAGATCATGGCCTGATAAACCTCAGAAAATTTCAGAGTGAGTATCAGGTGCAACTGCTTCACTTCAAAGTGGCAAAACTTCACACATTCACCATTTCCAGGTCACCAGTGTGGTTTGTTCACACTGGAACATATTCAGATGTTCTAAATTCCAGCAGATTTCCTGCCCCAGCTCTTTCCAGCCGTCTGGTTCTAACTACTCCCAGCTCAGTGTTTTAGTTATTGCCTCAAAATTGCTCCTCAGAAGCATTTTGGGCTCTGCTGAGTGGGGAAGAGGGGGAAGGTGAAACCCAGGCATTTTAAGTGCACCTCACTCTTGTGAGAAATGACTGAACAGCATTTAAATATCACCCTTTACGCCTAAAGGATTTTAAGGGCCGTAACTTTTGTTGCTTTTTACTCAGCAATTTTGTGACAGCAAAATGGCCAAAACGTGGATTTTCAGGCAGTCCTGAGGCTGGGGCTCACATCAGCCCCCACAGAGGTGTTTTCTCCTGGCAGCAGGAATGCTAATGTGTGACATTTTGCCCCTGTGTAGTTCTGGAAAGGCGCTACCCCAAGGAGGTGCAGGAGCTGTACGAGACCATGAGGAGATTTGCTCGGATCCTGGGGCCCGTGGAGCACGACAAGTTCATCGAGAGCCACGCACGTGAGTCCAGGTTCTGCACACACACAGCCACGGCTTGCATCATCTGCTTCCTAAATAGATCCCTCTCCTGCAGGGCAGGAGGTGGTTTTCCTCCTCCTCCCCCATCTAACTACCTCAGGAAAACAAATCCATTTGTGGTTTGATATGTTGAGTGGGTTTTTTCCACTAAACTGTGTCCGAGCTCTTTGTTTGAGTTTGCAGCTGACTGAACATTCTGGTCACGTGTTAGAGGTAATATTTTTTTATCTAAAGACCACTGTTTATTTACTAGGACTCTGTATCAGGGGAAGAATAAAATCCCTATGTTATGGCTGTGTGGAGAGATTGGGAGCTGGCAGCAAGCTGAATTCTTTGAAAGGCACACGTTAAACTATTATATGTCACATAATTACATAGTGCAGTGGTCATTATGTCCTTACCTTAGGGGAGAGGCATTGTTCCATCCCTGAATCATCCCATAGCCTGCATTTAGGCAGATTCCAGTCCGAGTCACCACATCCTGCTTCATTCTATGACTTAAACTGGGAGAGTTGTTGCTCATTGGAAAGAACAAAGCATTTACGCAGTTGTGCCCGTGTTTTCAGGACACCCTGTGTGAAATACCAAAAGCATGACCCTGCAGAATCATGAGTCCCACATGGGAGTGCTGCTCCTGGAACTTGGTTTTGTTGTTGTAGTGGCTGCAGATCCTCAGGTGAACCTGACAGTCAGGTACAGGCACTACACAGGTCACCTGAGCAGCAGCAGGAAACAAATTCACATGTAAAACTGAGCAGTGCTGGAAGGCAGCTGATGAAAGCAACAGACAGGAAATATCTCTGAGCAAAACAAACATTTCATAATTTCATCTTACTGACTGCAGGAAAAGAATTGTCTGCAAGGAAAAATTTTGGAAGGTCCAGCTAGGAAAATCATAGTTCCAAGAGAATATTTGATGTATAAGGAGCCTGGCTGGAGTAGTTCCTCAAAGCATTGAAATGCCTTCCAGAAATCCCACATTATTGTTATTTGCCTTGTCATGGGTATGGCAAAGGGACTATCAAAGCATGAAGACAAAATGCCTTTTCTGAGTACACAAGTGCTAGAAACCAGCTGAAATCTCACCAAAGAGCATGGGGACATGGAGAGATTGAAATCTTGTGGAGGGAGGTTAACCCTGGCTGTGGTTTGTGTGTTCAGAGTTGACCTGTGCAGGTAAATAACAAAGAGCCACATTCCCAGTCCACCCCACTGACCCACTTTTGTTTTTTTGGTTTGCCCTCCTGCCACCTCATGGGGTCCAACAGTGGAATTTGAGCTGCGCAGGGAAATAAAGAGACTCCAGGAATACAGAGCAGCAGGAATCACCAATTTCTGCAGTAAGTACCTGATGCATTATTCAGCCCATTCGCATCCATCAAGGAAGGGAAGGATGATTTTACAACATTCAGGATGTGTTGAATAAAAAGACACTTAGCTCAGAGAGGCTCTGGAAATGAGCAAGGCTTCAGCAATGATGCACAGTCCAGCTGGGCTGGTTTAGAGCTGATTTGAGCCATCAGCTTGGAGATCACAGTGTCTAACACAGCTCTAGGCACCACTTTGCAAAAGCTTCATTAAAAAAGATTTGTGTCATGGCACAGTGGTCTCAGGGCTTTATCCTGGGACACTTTCACTGCCTGTCAACACCTGTGATATCTGGAGAGAGGCCTAAGACCCCCACATTAAACAAATGGCCTCTTTTGTCCTGGAATTAGATCATGGAAGCCTTTTTTATTTATTTTTGGCCTGAAATTAACAGGGGGAAGGGTGCAGGGTGCGATCTAATCCCTTGTGGTTGCAAGAGGGAGAACAACAGAGGTTGGCCCAGAGGCAGAGAACTTCCCAATATTTCCTGAAGCAGGGAAAAGCCAGTGTGGACTCTGTGGGTGAGGACAGGGTGTGAGGACAGGGTGTGTGTGTGCCACAGGTGCCAGGACCTATGACCACCTGAAGAAGAGCCGGGACGAGGAGCGGCTGAAGCGCACGATGCTCTCGGAGGTGCTGCAGTACATCCAGGACAGCAGCGCCTGCCAGCAGTGGCTCAGGCGCCAGGCAGACATGTAAGCACTGCCCCAGGTGCCCAGGGAGCCTGCCCCACCCTGGCACTGCCCACAGCCAGCTTGGATGGGCTTTGGAGCAGCCTGCTCCAGTGGAAGGTGGCCCTGCCCGTGGGACGCGATGAGTTTCACATCAACCAACCCTTCCAACCCAAACC
Source organism: Rhabdornis inornatus (assembly GCA_013397075.1). Taxonomy (NCBI): domain Eukaryota; kingdom Metazoa; phylum Chordata; class Aves; order Passeriformes; family Rhabdornithidae; genus Rhabdornis; species Rhabdornis inornatus. The sequence continues at coordinate 664,432 of VWZS01009079.1, forward strand.
TTCCTGGGCTTCTGTGGTTCAGTTTGCATCAAACACATTTTCCTGCCTGGCAGTAACAAATCCATTCCCAATTTATCAAAGTAGGAACAGCCTGCAAAATTCAGAAAGGCAGAAAAGTGGGTGACAGCAATAGTGCTTGCCCTGCCCATGGGACACGATGAGCTTCACATCCAACCCTTCCAACCCAAACCTTCCTGGGCTTCTGTGGTTCAGTTTGCATCAAACACATTTTCCTGCCTGGCAGTAACAAATCCATTCCCAATTTATCAAAGTAGGAACAGCCTGCAAAATTCAGAAAGGCAGAAAAGTGGGTGACAGCAATAGTGCTTGCCCTGCCCATGGGACACGATGAGCTTCACATCCAACCCTTCCAACCCAAACCTTCCTGGGCTTCTGTGGTTCAGTTTGCATCAAACACATTTTCCTGCCTGGCAGTAACAAATCCATTCCCAATTTATCAAAGTAGGAACAGCCTGCAAAATTCAGAAAGGCAGAAAAGTGGGTGACAGCAACAGTGCTTGTTGAGTGCAGGCAAAGGAGGGACTCAAACCCCTCAGTTTTCTCAAATTTACATTTCAGGAACTGAACTGCTGTTCGTGAAGTCACAGAGGGAAATGAGTTCTTTATGGATATTAATGAGGGCACAGCTGATGCCTGAAATATTTCAGATGATTTTAGATGTAGCAGCATTATTAATGTGTCATCACCCTGCACAAGTACTTGGATTTAAGGAGCAAGCTGCAATGTAAAGGAAGTGCATCCTGTGTGCAGGAGATGGTTTGGAATTTCCCCATTCAGTCTCCACTGGATTTTTAATTGTGCCCCTCCACGTTCCTTTGTTGGGTTTTTTAACAGGTTTCAGACATATTTTTCAATGTGGGAAAATGTTTATAAATCCTGTTGACTTCTAGTCAGGGCTTGGGTTATGCAAGTTGAATTGTATAATTATTACAAGTTGTGGAAAAAGCACTTTCAGGGCCAACACATGCAGTTATTCTTAAAAAACATGAAGGCAATTTGAAAATTTACTTTCTTTTCAGTGACTCTGGCCTAACTCCCACGGTACCAGTTCCTTCAACTACAGGTAAGTGTTAGATGATGTCTGCTAAAAACCCAGTAATATCTCTGTGACAGCTTTCTTCTGACTCTTTTTCTTGAGTGCCAGAGTGTCAGTCCTCAAGCCTCACGGTTAAGCACTGCTTAAGTCAACATTACATCAATCTGCAAGTCATTCCACTCACATATCCTGCAGAATTTTTGCCTAATTTCTAGATTTTTCTGACTAGAGGTCAAAACCCATCTTAAAGCTACATTAGCAAGGCAGGAAACAAAAGAATTTTCACAGTCTGTAAGCACAAATTAGGGTTTTTTCCACCAAGAGGACCCCATCTTCTTTCAGTGTCCAGTAAGGACAGATTCAGGGGTCAGTCAAGGTCTTCATGAGCAAGACTTAAATAAATTCCCATCCCATTTGTTGAGGTCATGGGGTGACTGAGACTGGGATAAAGTTTTACTGCAGGGTTGTTAAATGTTGCCAGGGAAAATGGCTTTGGCACTGTCCCTACACCATTTTTATGTGCATGCTGTTAAACCACTTGAATCAAACCTCTCACAGGTGGACACTGGGTCTGTATGTTCTTCCTCATTTCTTCCAGGAGCCTCAGAAATTTGGGTCAGGATCCCAAGCAGTGAGTCAGGGCACTACAGACTGTTCTAAACCTATTTGGTGATTGCTAAGATCTGGTGTTTTGGAGAAAAACCAGCTTTGTGTATCTCAGGGCATCAGAATCCATGAAGGGAGGACAATGTCTTCCACTGAAGGTGTGGAATGAGGGATGAACTTTGTTTTTTGTCAAGGATCCAGTGTCCCATGAAGGGGACTGTGTTGGCTGTGGAGCTGTGATAGCTCACAGTGTTTACAAGCAGCATCACATGTGGAACAAAACCCAAACAAAATACCATAGAGTTGCTAATTAAGCAAACATCCTGCCTAGGGATGCTGGGGAAGAGCTGCCACGTGGCTCTAATTAAAGGCTGCATCACTCTGAATATACAAGAGGGCAAATTAATGCTTCACTTCTAGATGCTAAGCTCTTGACTTTGCAGCCTTGATATGTTTCCTTTAGTGTAGTTTGTGTGTGTGTGGTATTTTCTGGGTTTATAAAAGAGTAAAACTGAATTCTGTCATGTCTCCTTCTAGCACTGTCACCCCATGCCATGGGAAGAGGGAGCAGTGCTGGGAAATAACTTCCTTTACACCTCCCACAGACTCACACTCCAGCTTCTCCCCAGTGCCTCAGCTCTCTCTGCTCAGGTTCCTCACACCCAGGCAGATCCAGTCTGTTCCTGCAGTGCCCAGGAGACAGAGAAACCTCCCAGTGCCAGGGGCAGGGCCTGGGCAGGGCAGGGTCCTTGGGACAAACAATGGCACGTTGCCCAGGGTCTCCTCACTTTGCCAAAATTGGGATAGACATCTATCTCTGCCAGTGCTAAATATGCAGCCCACAGCACAGGGGTGAGAGACTTTTGCCAATTGGAAATTTTTCCAATGGAATAAATAATCCAAACTTTGTCTTGAGCTCTGCAAGTTACAAAAAAAAAAAAAAATACTTTAAAAAAAAAAAAGGCAAACCTGCAAGAAGTAGACAGCCCTTGTGAAAGTTTAGGCTGTGCCTGGTAATATCCAGCAAAGTTATAAACAATAGTGAAAGTGGGAAATACCAGATGACCTTGTGATAAATATTCCTTCAGAACTGTTTATCATAACAGACAAAAAATAAATCCCCAGATTGCATTTGCCTTGCAATACCTACATCATACTTAAAGGCATTTGGAGAAAACTCTGCCTCATGAAGTTAATGTCAGTAATGCCAGAGAGAAATTGGCTGCTTAATCACACCAATAAATAATCTCAGCATCCTTACAAGGTGCTGGTTTCAGCACACCTGGCACACCCTCCCTGGAGCTGGGATAGTCAGGAGGCTCAGCCCAGCTGAGCCATGCCTGATGCCAGTCTGACACAAAGCTTTTGTCTTGCAGTTCCTCCCAAAAATCAACAGCTCACAAGTCTCTGCAACATTCACAGAGCTTAAAATTGCAAAACCAGACCTTTTGTCGCATCAGCAGAGCTTTTTGCTAAGCCCTAAATAACCCTGCCTGTAAACACTTGGCTCAAACTGGGTTGAATTGCTTCCCTAACACACCCCAGGAGCAGCCACCTCCAAAGTGCTCCAGTTCTGCAGCATTTCCTTTCTCATTCCACAGGCAGACGGAGTGCCCCACCACTGAACCTCACAGGCCTGCCAGGCACAGAGAAACTCAACGAGAAGGAGAAGGAGGTGAGGAAAGGATGGAAGGATCATCTCTATCGACTGTGTCTCCACAGCACAGGGCTGCCCACACCACGCCTGGGGAGCTGTGAATATCACCTCACTTACAGGCCCTGACTACTCTTCCTTTCTCACAGAAATCATTCAGCTTTTCCAGTTGGCTTCTTAATTCCCTGTGCTACACAAACAGCACAAAGTGGTTTATTTAGCAAAGAAAGGAGCAGAGCACCAGGGGATTTTTGGTGTTGTTACAACATCCATCTCCCTGCCTGCACTGTGAGGCTGGGCTGAGCAGAGGGGTTAATTGTCCTTAATGAACACTGGTTGTTTTTCAGCCCAGTGCAGGCCTGTCCTTCAACTCAGTGAAAAACTATTGAAATAAGAGATTATTATTTCTTAATAGAAGTCCTGAGGTATCCTTAGACTGCCCCAGGCAGGTTGCAGTGCCCAGGAAGCACAGCTGCACCTCAGCATGCCCTCAGTGTGTGTTTGCCTTGGCTGGAGCTGGCAGCATTGGGAATCAGCTCACAGCTCTGTGTGGAACTGGCATTTCTGGCTCCATTCAGCACGGGAATAATGGTGGCAGGGCATCAGTGTGTGTGTGTGTGTGAGATCTGATTTCCTGCACAGCTGAGACAGAAAGTCTGAGGTCTGAGGAATTCTGCAATTTCCTATCCGTGAGGAATGAGCATGAAGCATTTCCTTATTAAAGGGAGGAGACAGACAGTTTCTCCAGCAGGAGCAATGCTGTGCTCCTGGAAGGCAGCTGGAATTTGGGAGCTGAGCAGGAACTGTGCAGCCAAACAGCTCAGGGGCTGTGCAGAGCCATTCCTTACCCAACTTCCAACCACGGAACGCCTTCCCTGCACAGCTTCCACGCCAGACTCCTGGAGGGGGCTGGCAGAGCTGCTTTTGTAGAAGGCATTAGAGCCTGAGTCTGCAGGGGATTAGCAGCCAGATGCCCTCCCTGGCTCCTGGCCAGCCAGCCCAGTTGCTGCTTCCAAGTCTGGCATGTGTGCTTCCCGGGCTTTGGAAGGAGCAACGCCCACACAGGACACACTCAGAGCTGTGCTCCTGCCAGCCCAGGGCTTGCTTTCATCCTCCTCCTTTATTTTTCCACCAGGAAGGTTTCTGAGTGCAGCAGGCTCCTCCCCTCCCTACCTGTGGATCCAAACAGCTCCTGGCATTCCCCTGTGCCTCCCCTGTGCAAAGAAACACTGGAAGTGTTCTCAGGAAAATATTCCCTATGTTCCTCCCCCAGCAGGGCTCTGGGAATGAAGAACATGACAAGTGTTGGTGTTTATTAACTTCACCTTTTGTCTTGCAGCTCTGTCAGATGGTGAGGCTGGTCCCTGGAGCCTATTTGGAATATAAAGCTGCTTTAGTGAATGAGTGCAACAAACAGGGAGGCCTGAGACTGGCGCAGGCTCGAGCCCTCATCAAGATTGATGTGAACAAAACCAGGAAAATCTATGACTTCCTGATCAGAGAAGGGTACATCACAAAGGCCTGAGGACAGGCAGCAGTGCTTGGCTGGAGCAGGCAGATGTGGAGAAGCTTTGAAGTCGCTTTGACAGTGCTGAAAGATTTTACCAGTGTTGAATGAAGGACATTTCCTTTTGTTTAAAACCTTTTGGGGCTTTTTTTTTTTTCTGTTGTTTCTTTTTTTTTTTTTTTTTTATTTTTTTGTAAAAACAAGTAGGGAGCTTTGTTAAATTGTATGAATACTGACATTTGTCTGGGTTCCTTTTGACTCTGCTGTTGTCAGGATTCCTGGGAAGGATCATGTGCCATATAAGCTGATCTGAAACGTGAATGGGCATTCATTCCTCACACCTCCTGTGACTGCAGAGAGCATCACGGTACTTTTATGCTGGTGGTGACACAGAATGAGGACAGTCACACTTTGTGCAGTACAGGGTATAGAAATGCAGTTCCTCCCTCCTTGTGTTCCTTCCTAAACCAGCAGCAGCTTTCAGAGGCGACAGCACGTGCCCGAGGTTGTAAAAATAGAGCTTGCAGTGGTCCAGTCTTTTTAACTTAATTGTGATAGAGGATGGGAAAGGACATGGCAGGGAAGCTCCTCAACAGTTGTTACTTTTATGTGGTATTAGCACATATCCCAGCAGGAGGGCTCTGCACAAACCAAGGAGTTTCAGCTGCTCCCCCCGTGATTTGGGGGTGTCAGGTTATATATAATCCCTCAGCTTCAGCCTAATGCTCGTTGGGAAGGCTGCAAGCTACAGCCACTGCAGCTTTTGGAATAAAAAGGTTCTCAGGACCCTGATGTTCTCCCACAAAAAAGGAGTGAAGAGCACAAAGTTCCTGTTTGTGGGGTTTTATTCCCTCAGCCTGAGGAGGTGCCACAAGGAACTGCTCAAACACAGCCCCATCACATCTGCTGATCTCTGAGCTCCAGCACCAAACTTTTGGATTTGGATTTGGCAATCAGCTGGATGATGGAGATGGTTCTCTGCAGATGCAGCTTGTGTGTTTATTGAACAGTAAATTGTTTGTCAGACAGCTTCCTGCTAAGGTGTAATGCTGGAATAATGTCCCACAGGAAACCTGGGAGCCAAAGCAGGTGGGGTGTTGGATGCTCCCAAGTTTGGGATCTCATGGAAGAGCCTGACTGAGCTACAGCTGCACCAATATCTATCTAAGGCTTTGAGGTTCAGTTTCTTGTTTGTTCCCCAAGAGTAATTATCCTGTGGACCTGAGGTGCCGTTGAATGTGAAGTATTTTGGTTTGTAATAAAATCAAAATGACTTGAAACAATCTTACATGCACATCCCTGGACTCAGAGTGAGACTGTAAAGGTCACAGAGCTGCCTGGATCTATATCCATCAGCTCCTCACCAGGAGAGAGGAGATAAACACCCAGCAGCGGCCATAGGGATACAGCCACTGCATTTCCTAGCAAATATTACTGTTTAAAGAAAAGCAGCAGTAATAAACTACGTGTTGAAAATTAAAGTCTAGAAACTGAGACTGGGAATGCCAAGGGAAAGGGCGCAGGAAGCTGTAAAACCTTGGGAATGTTTTCCTCTGTTGTCTTTTAACATTAAACAGCCAAAGTGCTTTTCTTCTGCCCAGCCCTTCACCCAAAGGCAGTGAAGGAGCCGAGTGCACTGGAACCATGCCTGGATCAGCTGGGGTTGGTTTTGGGGGGCTGCTGCCTGTGGCTGCACTCCAGGCTCATGGCTGGGGGATGCAGATCCTGGATTACAGACTCAGGTGGACATGGAACATTAAATATGGAACAAGAGACAGGAGGGAGATGGGGACTTTGGGATCATGGGACCTGCAGGATTGGTGACACCAGGGCCGGGGTGACGCTGCGCTGCTCCAGCCCAGCGCGGGCTTAGTCACAGCGCTGAGGTATGCGCGGAATGAGTCTTCCCGGGGCTGTTATCCGCCTGTCATTAAAGCATCATCAGTGCTGGGGGTTTTTTTTGGGACTCACAGCTGCCGTCACCCCAGCAGCAAACGCACTGGGCCCGCTGGTGACTCAGCCCGGGAGGTGGGGGCTGCCTGGAGCAGATCCCGGGGGCTCCTGCTCCCCACGGAGCACATAATGCTGATAAGGAGCCCTAGTTTTAGTGCCTGCTCAAATTCCCATCAGGAGGGGCCTGTGAAACCTAAACCACCTCCTTGGGAGAAAACACCACGCTGGGGCAGCAGCTCTTGAGCCGTGGTTAGAGAAAGCCCAAGCTGCCGTCCTGGTGAGAAGGGAAAAGGGAAAAATTCAAACCCTGTTGTGGTGCCCCATAGTGATCTCTGGCCTCCCAGCAAACTGGCTCGGTGACCTTCCAGGAAAAGCCAGCATGGATTTATTTGTGACTACAGAGAAGGCACACGCAGGGGCACAGGCAAAGCACATTCCCTGTGACTGGAGCCGATGGACAGGGCTGGGAGTGAGCCCACCAGCAGCACCAGGCACGCGAATTCCTGCAGCCCCCAGCCCACTGGGCCTCTTCCCTCCTGCCTGCTGCCCAGGGAGGTGAGCACACTTCACAGGGGAGCCACGGCCAGGCCACACATCCCAGCTGGCAGCACAGACTCAGGACCGTGTGGGAACCCAACAAAGAATAAGAAGAGAGGGGAACACAGAGATGGGGTCAAGCAGCAGCTCAGAGCACACAGATCTCCAGCATTTTGGGTCTCATGGAGTGGCAGCTGTTGGGCAATGCCTGCCCCACCGCAGGCTCTCCATGGCCACAAGCAAGGATCACCCTTTGCTCCAGGGAATGCACCTGGCATCTCCTGAGCTGCCAAAACACAGCCCACACCATGGGGTCCCTGCACTACACAGCGTCCCTGCGTCCCTCTGCCTAACGAGGGGCCAGTCAATGCAACAAGAACCCAAATGCAACAAACAGAAACAGCAGAGCTGCTCCTCCTGACCCTGTAGAGCCCGTCAGAGGGAACACTGGCCTTGGGGGACAGCACTTTCCTCCATGAGGCTGCTGGGTGGCCAGGAGCAGGCAGGGATCCTGGCATGCAGGGCGGGGCACAGGGATTGCCCCGGTGCTGACTAAACTTGTGGCACATGTGTGGCTCCCCACAGCCCAGCACACCCGGGCTGTGGAAACACTTCCCATTTCACCCACTGGCCCCAGGGATCAGAGCACCCCGTGCATTTGGAAATGGCCACATCCTGGCAGCCTCTTAGCCAAAATTCTCCCGTGCAGGGAGCTTGGGTTGGAATTCGCTCCCCTTCTGCTCCTTGTGCAGCTGAAAATCGATCAAACCCCTGCCATGCTGGTACTGCCCGGCAGTGCTTGACATCCCTGTGGAGCTGTGACATTCCTGCCTCCTCCGCTGACCCACATTCGGCCACCGAAGCCCCACGTGGTGACCCAAGCCCGGGTTTTGTTCTCGCCCATTAAGGAGCCGCAGCCCCAGCGCCTGCTCGGGGATCTCTGCTCTGCGCTGTCACCTCGCATCGAGCGCCAGGCGGCCGACGGCTCCGTGCCGGGATTTATCCCCAGGAGATCATTCTCTGCCTCCCCTGGGTCCCTGCTGCCGGCAGGGAGGTGAGGAGGGGAGGGCAGCACCCCAAAGCAGCCCCTGCACGGCTCCCTCCGGCTGGGCTGTGGGTGCTGCCGGGGCGCTCAGCGCCCGTCGCTCCGCGGTCCGACCACCCTGGATGCAGTTGTTGCTCCCAAAAACAGGAGGTCCCAGTCCCTGGGCTTTTTGCCTCATACAGGGACCTTTTTCTACATCACACCAGTGCAGGTGGTCCTGCAGGGAAGGGTAAACTCTGGCGTAGCCATGGAAACCGGAGGGGATGGATGGATGGATGGATGGATGGATGGATGGATGGATGGATGGATGGATGGATGGATGGAGAAGGCAGCCACTGCTCCCCTCTCAGCAGGCCTGCGTGACCCTGGGCACTCCCCGAGCCAGAGCAGGAGAACACCCGTGATTAAGATAATAGCCCTAATGACCAGCTAATGGCCCGTGGTCAGGCGCACCCCTCGGGAATGTGCCCGGGACCCACCGGCCGAGCTCACCCCGGCACAGCCGGCGGGCATCTGCCAGGCTGGGCTGTAAGGTGGCTTCACAGAATCACAGAATATCCCGACCCACAAGGATCAGAGTCCGAGTCCTGACCTTTCCGAAGCCATCACCCCCGAAGGCACCGCGGGGCCACCACTTTGAGCATCTTGTCCCTACACAGACTTCAGAACTTTCCCAAGAGATGCACAGTTCCTACGAGAAGGGGGAGAACCTGTCCACAACACAGTGCCTTAGAGGAGAGCTGCTGCTGTCCCTCTTTGCATCCTCTGTCCCACACCAAACACACATAGCTCCCGGCAGGGCGGAGGTTAAAAGCACGAGTTGCACCAGCAATAAAAACACCTTTGCAGTTGTGTGAGTAGTTAAGAACTGCCCAGGATGAGCAACTGGAGCTGTCAAGAGCCTTTTTCTCATTCAGTGGTGGTGAGGGGGAATGAGGGGTTTGGATGCTTGCGGAGGGAATCCCACAGGCTGCCACTCAAAACCCATCCTTATCTCTCCCTACGCTGCCCGTGGCCAATAAACACCACCCCAGGCTTGCAGTGCCAGGGCTCCGAGCCCCCAGCCCAGGGACCCCAGCCCCAGGGGGACATCCCGAGGGCTCTGCCGTCTCTCAGCTTCTCACAGACTTGTGATCACCCGGGGATTGTCTCTGCCCCTGAGATGGTGCAGCTCCAAGGGAGGCAGCAGAACTGATGCAACGCGGAGGCAAAGCAAACCTTGAGCTCGGAGAGCCAAAACCCTCACATTTTCAATTTTTGGCCTTTTGAGGTTTTCTGAATTTGTCTATTTTTGTTCCTCGCCCACCTCCGTGCTGAGTGTGACGCGAGCCCTCGCTGGAGAGGCAGGGTTTTAAGGGAGAGCTCTGGCTGTTATAAAGCAGCGAGGTTCTTGGAAAAACAGCCTCTGGAGCAATAAACAGATTTGGAGCTGAGGGCTGTGAGGGACGGCTCCATCTGGGCTGCTGAGTCATGAAACCTGCCCGAGCGAGATACCAGCCGAGGGCTCGGGCTGGGGGAAGCTTCCTACGGGGGATCTGGGCTATTTCAGTCGGAGCGTGCGACAACAAAACCAGAAAGCGAACAAAAGCGGGCTGGGGAGACCACGCTTTGCTCCAGCAGCCGCGGGGTTAAGGCAGAGGCTGCCCTCCTCCTCCTCCTCCTCCTCCCCCCTCCTCCTCCTCCTCCTCTACCAGTGCCAGCCTTGTCCCGTCCCTGCCATGCTGGTGAGGTGGTAGGAGCAGAGCCTTCACCTTAACCCCACAGTTTGCACAAACTCTCTCTTCCCTTTGCTGTGTGGATCCCCTAAAAGCATGGCATCCCTCCATGGGGATCCCAGCCCATGGATCCCCTAACCCATGGCATCCCTCCATGGGGATCCCAGCCCATGGATCCCCTAACCCATGGCATCCCTCCATGGGGATCCCAGCCCATGGATCCCCTAACCCATGGCATCCCTCCTTGGGGATCCCAGCCCATGTCATCCCTCCACAGGGACCTGAGCCCACCCTGCTCTGGATGAGGGTCCAGCCTGCCCCCCAGGATGACGCCACAAGAAGCTCTGGGAGTGTCAGGATCAGGGAGGAGCTGTGGCTTGGGATGTCCTGAGTCACAAAAACCATGTTCCTCTCTCTGTCTTTCTCTCAGGGCTGGCCCCCTCCCCAATGAGCACCCACCGAGCTGAGGGGCTCTGGCACATCCCCATCCCCAAAGGGACCCCATCTTGTCCCCACAGGGTCATGGTGTGTCCCATCCCTCACAAGGGATGTCCTGGGCCCTGCCACATTCCCACAGGCTGTCCCGTCCTCACAGGGACCCTGACACATCCCTGTGCCCACAGGGACTGCCTCTCCCTGCCATGTCCCTTCACTCACTTCCACACATCCCACCCCTGTCATGTCCCCACTGGGATCCCATTGTCCCCATCCCACAGGGACAGGGCCCCATGTCCCCACTGAAACCCTCACTTGTTTCCATCCCCACAGGGACCCCCACACCGGGGTTGATATGCCCCACAGGACTCCCCACTTTTCCCTTTCCCCGTGTTTTCCCCAGAGGGACGCTCAGTTGTCCCCATCCCCTCAGCGACCCCGCCATGTCCCCACACACAGCCCTATCCCCTCAGCGACTCCATCATGTCCCCACACAGAGCCCTATCCCCTCAGCGACTCCATCATGTCCCCACACACAGCCCTATCCCCTCAGCGACCCCGCCATGTCCCCACCGGGAGCCTCCTTTTTCCCATCCCCACAGGGCCCCTTGTTGTCCCCACAGGGCCCCTCACTGTCCCCACAGCCGGTCCCGTCCCCACAGACACGGCGGGCCCGGCACCGGCGGCTCCTTTAAGCGGGGCCGGTCTCCCGGAGCCCCCGCCCGGGGGCCGGGCCGGGCCGGGCCGCCCCCCGTAGCCTGGTAACGGCGGCTCTGCGGGCGGGGGCGGCCCCGGCAGCCGCGGTCAGGTGGCAGCGCCGAGACGGAGCCGGCCGAGCACGATAAAAGTCCCGGCCCGCCGCCGCCACGGCCGCGAGGGAGCGCGGAGCTGCCGCCCGGGAGCCATGGTAGGGACGGGCCGGGGGAACCGAGGAGAACCGGGGCGCTCGGGTGGGGGGGCCCCGCCGTTCCCCGCTGTGTTCGCTGGTCCCGGTTGTTTGCGGTGCTCTCCGGAGGGGACGGGACGCGGGGAGGTTCGGATCCCCGCCGGGCTCAGGGTAGCGGGGCTGTGCCGTGGGACGGGGTGCCCGGAGGAGCGGGACGGGGTGGCCGCTGCTCTGAGCCCGGCAGGAGAGCGGCGGGCACCTCCGAGCTGCACCGGAGCAGCCACGGGCGCAGTTCCGGGGGTTCCTCGACGTGGAACCAGCCCCGCCACGGGGGTTGTGCTGTAACAGGGCTTCATCCCTGAATCCTGCTTTCGGCACCTATTCCTGGCTCAGCACCTATCCCTGGATCCTGCCCTCCACACCCCCAGCTCAGCACCCATCCCTGGATCCTGCCCTGGCACCCATCCCTGGATCCTGCCCTCGACATCCCCAATTCAGCACCCTTCCCTGGATCCTGCCCTGGCACACATCCCTGGATCCTGCCCTCGACATCCCCAATTCAGCACCCTTCCCCGGATCCTGCCCTCCCCATCCCCACTTCAGC
>VWZS01009079.1:676758-761291 GCA_013397075.1 Rhabdornis inornatus
TCCCTGGATCCTGCCCTGGCACCCATCCCTGGATCCTGCCCTCGACATCCCCAATTCAGCACCCTTCCCTGGATCCTGCCCTGGGCACCCCTGCTGTGGGCACCCTTCCCTGGATGCTGCCCTGGACACCCCCAGCTCAGCACCCTTTCCTGGATGCTGCCCTTGTACCCCTTCCTGACTCCTGCCCATCAGCCTGCTAGCTCCTGCCCTTGCACCTCTGTTGTGGGCACCCATCCCTGGCTCCTGCCCGGGCACCCATCCCTGGCTCCTGCCCGGGCACCCTTCCCTGGCTCCTGCCCTCCACACCCCCAGCTGCCAGGGCACTCCGGTGTCCCCAAGCCCCGGCGGGTGCCTGCAGCTGCCCGGCCTCACATCCAGCCCGGCGGCGTGCACGGCCCTTGACTCAGCTCCGGAGCAGCTGCTTTGAGCAACACCAGTAATCAATGAGTGGCATTTGGCTGTAGGGAGATGGGGCAGGATTATAACCTGTTCGACTGGGCAGCAAATGAGCCTTTTATTCTGGAGGTTTGAGTGTTGGCAGATGCCCTAATATCATGTTGCAAGTTCAGTTTATCCCTAATGCCCCTGCCTCAGGAATGGTGGAGGATTAGCACTGACAAAACACTGTTTTCCCTTATGATACACCGGATCAGCTGCCCCTGCTCTGGCAGGGAGTGGATTCCTCCCCCAGGCCTCGCTGTAAACCTCGGTGTTTGCTGTGTTCCCGGTGGCTGGGATGGGCTCTGTGGCACTCTGCTTCCCGAGGAATGAGAAGGAAGGATCCCTAATTTTGGGGACACGTGCTGTTCCCTGCTGGCACAGAGATCTGCTGCCACGACTTGGCTGACGTGACCCTGGTGAACGTCAGGGGAGCAATAATGCAGCAGGTTTTAATCGATTCACACCTGGAAGGTGTGAACGTGCAGCTCTGCCTGTCCTTCCTGCCCCCGAGGGCTCGCCTAGGTCCTGGACAGGGACACAGACATCCCGGTTTCCTGCAGGAACAAAGGTGAAATCCCGGGGATTTCATCCGAGCCCTGGCTGTGCTGCGGGGTCTGCTCTGGGCTCTGGCACTGCTTCCTCGTTGGTCAGGGCAAGATGGAAATTTGCATGGCTTAATTCAGTACCTGATCCCAGCTGGAATCTCGGAGCTGGAAAGCCAGAGAGCTCATGCTGCTCTAGAAACGTACAGGGAGTGGGGGGAAATCTTCTGCCTGAGCCAGGCTCCATGGGAGGGAGGAAAGGGATGCAGAGCCACCACAAAAAAGTCTCAGGTCTCTGCTCTGGGAGCCAGAACCAGCTTTGTCCCAGGGAACCAGCCTGGGCATGCAGGAAGAGCCTGGGAATGAGGAGTGGGGAAAAGGCACCTGGGCAGGGCAGTGGGGCCTGGGAGCACCACCCAGACCCCACCAGAACCATCTACTAAAGGCTCTTCACCAGAGAAGCCTTCCAGGCTTCCTGCCACCACTGCAGGACTTTCCTGGGTGGTTTTCCCTGGAAGGGAGGGGTAACACCTCAAACCAGGCATGGGAGCTTCTCCCAGCCCCTCCTATCCAGGTACACAGCCCTCAGCACACACACACCCATTTATCCCTTCCAAAAGGACCCTCTAAATAACCATAACACGAGAGGAAACATCTACCAGAGAGGGCTCTGGTTTCTAGAAATAGCTGAGGAATCTCTGAGCAGGAGCCCCAGCTCCCTGGATGCTTGGGAATAAAGCCAGGAACTGGGAGGCAAAGGCACTGCCCACCCTTCCTGGGGCACCTGTAGTGCAGGCAGTGCGTGGGCTCAGCTCACACAGCTACTGCCCTGCTTTAAAAATAGTATAAAACAATAATAATCAGGCCAGCTTTGGGGTTCCCAGCAGGAAGGATCAACAGGTGCTGCCACAGTCACCCCTAGGCCAGGTAGGTCAGGGTTCCCAGGCTAATGAGAATGAATTCTCGTTTATTTTCACCATCCCACCCTGCAATGTGGGGGGATCTGCAGGTCCCTCCCTTTGTGGGCATGGAGGAAATGTGGATTTGCACAGCATCCCTGAAAAAGAGAATTCCCCCCAGCCTGGAGCAGCCAGAGTGATCTCCTGAGAGCCGAGGGGTGCTGGCCCCGCACTGCCCACAGGGGAAGCTCCTCGTGTAAACTCCATTTCCCCCTAATTGATTAAAATTGGCCTCTCTTCCTGTTACCCGACACAACCCCATGGATGTGCTCGGAGGTGACCTCATTCCTCACAGCTGCTGCGGGCACATCCCCCTGCTGCCACCCTTGTCCAGCCAGCCCCTGCCCGGCCTTGGGGAGCGTGGGGAAAGCGTGGGCAGCCCCTGCCTGCCGGGAATTCCTCCAGAGGGGAATGTGGCACCATCAGGTTCATCAGGGTGCCAGCTCTGAGACCCCCTGAGAAGCCAGGCAGCTGAGAGCATGCACCAGTTGGCACTGCCCCTGGAAAAGGCCCGGGTGAGGCCAGCATGGAGACACCAGATCATTTCCAGGACACGTTGCAGTGAATTTGCAGCTGCCTTTAATTTGATGGGCTCTGGGGTGGGCTGGGGCAGAGCCCCACGAGCAGCAGGCACAGCCCTGGGCCTGGCAGGGTCACACACGAGCAAACACACCAGGTCCCTGTGTTTTGTTCTGCTAACAGGGAAGAGATTGTGTCCCTCCTGTCAGCTGTGACTGCGCAGGGCACGGCTCCGGAAAAAAACAAGGCTCCATCTTGCAGCACCCCGGGAGCCGGAGCCAGGCATGGGTCTGCTCCCTGAATGTGCCCCCCCTGCTCTCCATCCATGTCCCCCGGTCACACTTGGACACAGGGAGCAGGGGATGGAGCTTTCCTAAACTCCACCTGCAATCCAGATGCCATCAGCTGGCGCTGGAACAATCTGTAGTGCTCCAGAAGAGGCGGTATCTCCACTCCGGGCTGGAAAACAGCCCTCAGTGCTCAGCCGAGTGGGGAACTGATGCTGTACACAACTGTAAGATCCCATTCGTGCCTCCTCAGGCCTTAATTCTGATTTTTAAAACATTTTGTGCACCTCCCAGGAGTATTTTAGCAGTGGCCACGGCGCTGCTCCGTGCTGGGGGAACCCCATGTCCCTGCTGTGCTCTCCCAGTGAGCAGCACACACAGCCCGTGGCTCTGAAAGCACAGATGTGGTGTTTGAAAGAAAGATGGTTTGTTTTTCCTGCATCAAATCCTCTTGCTGCTTGCCGAGGGAGGCTTGTCCTCAGAGCAGAGCGAGGATTTATAAATACCAGTGTGCTCCAGGTTGTGCCCGCTGCCCGTCTTGCTCCATCCCGGTGGCCGGGAGCTCTCCCTGTGCCCAGAGGTTTGGTTGGCAGCTGGCAGGATCCAGCTGGCAGCTGGAGAGGGAGCAGTGCCTGCTCCCAGCGTGGCAGGGATCACAGCGTGGCCATGGGCACCTCTGCTGTCACAGGAGTTGGTGACAGTGGGAATCAGGAGGCAGCAGAGCTGCTGCCCTGCCTGGCAGCCTGGCACCCTGCCCACAGGGCCAAGTGGCATCCTTGGATGGATCCTTGCAAAAACCTCGCTGTGCATTTTTCCTGCTGGGAGAATGGCAATCAGGGAGTCAGCCTTTGGCTGGCAGAGCGAGGAGGGGCTGAGGGGCTGGCAGAGCACTCAGACACTGCTCAGCTGGGCACCTGGGCTGGCTTAGAGTCACCACCCCTGAGCCTGGTGCCAGCCCAAGGCTCGGCGCTGCCATGTGCGAGCAGAGCCTGGCTGTGGAGCGAGGGTGGCTCATCCTCAGCGGAGGCAGGAGGCAGTGGGTGAGCCTTGCCAAGCCCTGGCCTCACCCAGGGCACCCCACTGGTGCCAGCAGGAGGGACAGGCTGTGACACAGGAGTGTCAGCTGTCACCCCTCTGAAGGCAGCAGGCTGGGACAGGCTCCTGGGGGATCGCCAGCCCTGCAGCCCGGGGAGCTGCCGTGGCTCTGGGAACAGCCTGGATTCCAGGCACAGGGAGGAGGCAGGACTGTGCTTATGGACTAAACTGCGTGTCTTGGGGTCGTTGAACTTCCCAGGAGAGCCTAGGACTGTTTGCAGGGTGTCTTGTTGTGCGTTTTGGGCATGATTTCCCTTTTTGTGGATCCTCTGGGAAGTTACTGGTGTGTTTTGGCGAGCGTGGGGACTCGGCTGTGCTGGGAGCTGCACAAGCAGCCAGGCCTGCTCAGAGCTCCGGGCAGACAGATTATTATCTTGATTTAACATCTGACAGCTCCCATCCTGCTCGGAGAGGCCAGCACAGGCTGCCAGCAGAATCAATCAGGGGTTGGTCGCAGCATCCTCTGTCTCAGCCCAGATCACCCCGCCTGCTGCCATTCCTTGTTTCCCATTCCAAACCCAAACCACTCGACCTTTCCATCGTGAGGATGTGCTGGTGGCTCTGACCCACGCAAGAGGAGCCTGTAATGGCTCCAGGAGCACAACCAAAGGCAGGAGAGCAGAGCCCTGGCAGAGCAAAGGGCTGCAGGAGGGCTGGGAAGAGGAGCCGGCGGCTCCCACACGTCCTCTCCCCTCCCCGCTCTGCTTTGGGCTCCCTTGGACTCAGCACAAGCAAGCCCTGACCCGAGAATGGCTGCAGTTTGTGCTCTCTGATGAAATTTATTTGAAATGCCACTCTCCAGGACCATTTCTGAAGCAATTTGCTGTTCAGTCTGGCTGGGAAGAGCCCTGAGCGGGCTCGTTCATTCAGTGCCTGTGATATTGACTCTTCTCTTTACTGCAGGATTAGAGAGCATTTGTCATCTCCAAAATGAATAACTTTTCCTCTCCTGGGAGGGGGGAGAAGCCTTGCCTCAGTACTGACATTTTGCACACCCAGCCCACAAACCTGCTTCAAATCCCAGATGATGATGTGGGAATTAAACCAGGGGCTTCAGTGTTTCTGCAGAGCAGGGCCCACCCTGCACTAAACCCACGGTCCAGAGGGAGAGAGGCCTGGGGGAGCTCTCACCTGTCCAGGTACCAGCCCCATGGTTGTGTTACTGCCACACAACCCAAGAGAAGCTCAAATCCCTCAGGGACAAGCTACAGGCTCTGCTCTCGAGACAGAGGAGCTGTGTTAAAAAACAAACAAACAAAAAAAAACTCTCGCAAATCAGAGCAAACCACCCAGCAGCACCAGAATAAGAAGGCAGAAGCTCAGACTTGCCAACTCATTGTCTAGAGCCCGACCAGTTCTCCCTCCTGTCCTGGAGATCACAGTATTTAACTCACAAACTCACCCTGTTTGTCATTTGAGCTTCCAGAGGTGTTTTCAAGTCTTTCTCAGGAGGTCCAGGAGCCAGCAAGGCTTTCCCGTGGGAATTTCAGCCTTTGTTAACGGGACTGCGTTCCCAGGAATGAAAGCAAGAGGAACAAACTCCAGCTGCTGCAAGATTTGGAAGAGCAGAGCCACGAGCGTTGCCGGCAGCAACCTCTCCAAGGGGCTGCACCACCAAAACACCAACCACGGCCTCAGGATTGCTGCATTGCTCTGGAAATCCTCTTACCTGGAAAGGAGCTGCTCTGAGGCCAGGAGATCCAGCCCAGGTGGGATAGAGCCAGCAGCTACCCCGGGCCAGGCACCTGCCCCTCCTCCTGGGACGGGGGAACCACGAAGCTCAGCCTGGAGGTACAGCAGAAGGACCCACCTGAGAGCTGCTGGGTGCAGGATGAGATCCAGGCTGGATGGGTGCTGGAGAAGTGTCCCCTCGACGTAAACCTGAGGATGGTGCTGGCCAGGAGCTCTGGGAAAGGACCTGGAGGCTTTGAAGAGCAGAGTGTTCTCCAGGCTGTAATTAGCCACTGGCTTCCCCCACCCCTGATTATGCAGAGGAGAGAAATGGCAGAACCCACCAGTTTGTCAGGGAGGGAGGAGGCTGCTCCAGTCCTGCCCCTGCTGCACCAGGGTCCCGAGGGTCCCACTGCCACCCCAGGGTCCCAGCTCTCCCCACGGGGCACTGTCTGGGCTCTGCACATGGGAAAACCAAGGCACGGTCTGGAAAGGGATTTACTATGGGTCAGGGCTGCTACAAGATTAATTAATTCATTTAACTGCAGTCAGAAAAAGGAGGATGTGATGGCAGGAACACCTGGTTGCTACCAGCCCACTGCCAGCCAGTCTTCTCCTGAAGGACCATCTGCACCCTCTGGGAACGTCAGCCCTTTGCAGGAAACGCCATCCAGTGCCATCCCAGCTCCTTCGGATGGCACTTCAGTGCTGCTTTAGGGACAGTTTGGGGTCCAGCCCCTCGGCAGGACAGTCAGGACAGCCTCCAACACCCCAGGGCACCAGCTTTGGGCTGCTGTGACTCCCCAGCTTCATCACTCAGAAACCCCGAGCAAGGAGCAGTGGGAGAAGAGGTGGGGTTTTTATTTCACATGAGGTGGTCACGCTGGCTGAACCCTGGCAGTGAAGGGTGCCCCTGCCCTGTGCCCTTCCCAGGCACAGCCACGTCGGGCTGTGTGCGTGCTTTGTTCAGTCTTCAGCGATTTTCTCCTTTTTTTTTTCTGCACTCAGCAACGGCTGGAAAAAGGCTTTTCATTCCCGTTCTCTTTCTCTGCCCCAGCACAATGCCGGGAATGGCTGCGTGAAGAGCAACAGTGTTGGATTTCAGCGGGATGCGCTGGGATAACGCGGGCGTGCCGGGAAAGGCAAAGGGACTTTCACGGGAGCCAAACAGGGCACTTTGGGCTGCGTGCAGCCCTGGGGACAGGTGAAGGCTCACACCTGCGAGCCTGGGGAAGCTCCCGAAGTGCCGGAGCTGCTGCCAGCCCAGGCAGACGAGGCCCCTTCCATTCCCAGCTTCCACACGGCAGCAGCTGCTCAGCCTGCTGTGTGTGGGCAGCAGCGTGGCTCTGTCACATGCCTGAGACAGCACGGGTGGCATCCCAGCCAGCTCCTGCTGCCAGCGCCGCGACACGGCAGGGGACACGGCAGGGGACACAGGAGAGGACACAGGAAGGGATGTGGTACCCACCCCGCTGCTGTGGTGGCTGTCCCCCAGCTCCTGGGCATCAGCAGCCCCCAGGCACTGGTCTGCAGGCACAGCAGCCTTATCTTGTGCTTCAGTAATGAGTTTCTATCCAAAATATTCCGTCCTTCTGGCTGAGAGCTGCTCTGGGTCGGGTGGGAGCTGTGCTGGCTGTTCCGGGGATGTCGTGTGTACCTGGGGTGGAACAGGTTGGGCAGAGCAGCTCTGGCTGCCCCTGGGTCCCTGGAGGTGTCCGAGGCCAGGCTGGACATTGGGGCTTGGAGCAGCCTGGGATAGAGGAAGGTGTCCCTGGGATGGGATGGGATGGGATCAGCAGGTGTTTGCCCCGGAGTTTGCAGAGTGAGCCCAGCCTGTCACATGCAAATCCCTGGATAAGTTCCTGCCTGCAAACAGGAACCACTTTATGGAAAGCAGCAGAGCCCTTCCCAAACCCCTCAGGAGCAGCTGCAGGCTCTGCCTTGCTCAGAGCTGCTTTGGAGCTGCTCTGTTCTGAAGAGAAAGGGATGTTGGCCCCACCCTCAGCTTTTTGGGAGCAGGGTGCTGTGGCTCTGGCATCAGCTCTGCCCCTTCCCATTTGCAGGAATGGGGAACAGGGAGCCCCCAGTGGGTGGCTTTGGGCAGCATCAGAAGGACACAGATCTGCCCCAGCTGTCTGGGCCTGGGTGGATGCTAAAGGAGACATTACAGCAAATTAATTACTTAAATGACTTCATTTTTTTTTTTTAGCCGTGACTTCCGTGCCAGCCTCAGATTCCTCTGGGCTCACCATGGTTTTGAGTGCCATGTTGGCAGGAATTGGTGACATTACAGCAAGTGCCACCCTGAGTCCTCAGTCTCTGTGTGGGGAAGCCATGCTCCTTCCTCCCAGTTCTTGGACACCCACCTAATTAGAGTCCAGCCAGATCCCAGTAAAATCCATGCTCTTTTCTCTCCCCAGCTCAGTGTTGGACACACTCCATGAGCCCTCCCAGCCTCAGCAGCCCAGAGCACCGGGGTGCAGCTCCGTGATTTAGAGCAGGACTTTGTTACCAAGCGTAAGTGCCCGAATCCTTTGCATTGTCAGTAAAAGCTGTTTGAGAGCAGGGATTTCCCCTGCTCAAAGAACTTTATTACTTTGAAAAAACACACCTTTCCTTGCTGCTCCAGCTGGGTGACTGCAGTGGGGGGAAGCTGAAGCAAAAACCTTGTTGGGGCCGAAACTTTTACAGCTTTGGGTCCACGGTTTCAGGAGATGCTCAAGTAGCTGCCAGCAGGGAAGAGCCACGGAGGAGGTCATGTTATGCTCATTAAGTTTCTGTACCACAGAGCCAAAAATCCACTGGCAGCAGCACCAGCCACTGCTGGGACCTGCTGGTGCTTCCCAGAGCATGGAATGAGGGCAGACAGCTGAAGGCTGGGGAAGCCACAGACCTTGAAGGACCCTCTTTACATAATTAAGAATTGCTGGGGGGCCAGATCCCTCTCCCCAACGCCCTGAGCATCCCCCAAGTCCCCTCAGCTCTGCCAGAGCCACCAGGGTGGGCTCAGGGGTACCTGGGCAGGGACTCCCCAGCCTGCACAGACTGGAGCCTTTCTCCAAACAGAGAACACACAGACTGGCAAATTATTGATACTCCAGGGCTCATCCCTTTGCCTGCAGCTTCTGCCCTGGCTTTGGAGGTGCCCCAAAGGAGCAGAGGGAGTCAGAGCAGGAACCCTCCCAGCCCCTGTGGCTCTTGCAGGCAATCCCAGGCCTCTGCCAAGCATTAGTCAGGCATTAAAGCAGGACAAGAGCCTCCCCTGTCCCAGCCTCTGCTCTTGGGTTTTACTCTCAGCTTCTGACATAACCAGGTCACTCTTTCCACACTTCCCCTGCCTCCATGAGAGCCGATGCCTGATGGGGATGGACGTGACTCACCGCCTTTCCTAATGAGTGACTTTCCTCTGTTTATGTGCTTTGGTGGGGCCTTTCCCACACCTAAAAAAGGAGAAGGGTGGCACTGGGAGAGGGCAGCGTGCTGGAAATTGCTGGCATCTGCTCTTCCTCACCATCCCTTTGAACTGTGGCCAGCTGTGAAGCTGCTGTGTTTCAGCATGGAAAAGGTGTAGCTCATCTTCCACGTGCTGGTCCGGGTGAGATGCTATCCAGGCCCACAGGTAAACCCTTGGCGAGTAATTGGAGCTAATTAGGCTGGAAGATTTTTTTGTTACTATCTGTCCAGGCAGTGCCTGGGGGACAGTGGTAATGAGCACTGTGAAAGCAGCCCCACACTCCCCACAGGGCTTTGCCAGGCCACAGCAGGGCAAGCTGGGCTTTCCTGTTCCCTGGCACAGCCACAGGTCAGGGACAGCTCCCCGCTCATGTGGCCTCACTTGTGTTTTGCAGTGACTAAGCAGCAGGAGCTGTCGCTGTCCTGCCACCACCAGGCCAGACAATCCCTCCCTTGGCTGAAGATCCCATTGGCTCTCTTCCCATAATGGAAGCCTGAGTGCCAAGATCCTCCATGACCTCCAGAAGCCACAACTCCCTGCCGAGAACTCTGATGGCTCCACGAATGCTCTCGGAAGGCGCCCTGGGGGGCATCGCCCAGATCACCCCCTCTCTGTACCTGAGCCGGGGCAGCGTCGCCTCCAACCGGCACCTGCTGCTGTCCCGGGGCATCACCTGCATCATCAACGCCACCATCGAGATCCCCAACTTCAACTGGCCCCAGTTTGAGTACGTCAAAGTGCCTTTGGCTGACATGCCCAACGCCCCCATCTCCCTGTACTTCGACAGCGTGGCCGACAAGATCCAGAGCGTGGCGCGGAAGCACGGGGCCACGCTGGTGCACTGCGCCGCCGGCGTCAGCAGGTCGGCCACGCTCTGCATCGCCTTCCTCATGAAGCACCACAAGGTCTCCCTGCTGGAGGCCTACAGCTGGGTGAAGGCTCGGCGCCCCGTGATCCGGCCCAACGTGGGCTTCTGGAGGCAGCTGATAGACTACGAGAGGAAGCTCTTTGGGAAGACCACGGTTAAAATGGTACAGACGCCCTATGGCATCATCCCAGACGTTTATGAGAGAGAGAGGAGACCCCTGATGCCTTACTGGGGAATTTAATGGGACTGCAGATGAGAAGCACAGCAGAAGGGACGTGACCAGACTGGAGACATTCCCTTCTCCTTCTACAGCCAACTTTGGTTCTTTACCATACAGCAGAACCTCAATTCTCACCTCACTAACCTGCAAGGCCAACGATTCCCTTCAAAGCATTTTTCTCTATGGGGATTTCCCATCTGCATCTCTGATTTAGCAAAACCAGGTCTCATTATAAGTTTATTCCTTCCATAAAGCCTCCGTCTATTTTTCTTTTTTTAGTCAGTTTATTAGGATCCTCTGAGGAAGGGCCTAAGAGGCATTGGGCAGAGTTGATGACCCAAGTGTGCTTCATGCTGCAGTAGTAGCCTGGATATTTTGTTATAGCTTGTTTGCTTCCTTGCAAAACCCTGTAGTGGCTCAGGAGCAGCACTAGCGAGGCCCTGCTCCACAGCAGCAGGTTTTCCAAGCACCAGGGAGGCAGGAATACAGGGGCTGTGGTGCTAGTGCTGGTGTTTTCTTTAACATCTGTAGTGACTCTCAGTATATAGTGTTTGAGATCTTTAGTCAGCTCTTAATCATATTCAAAGTTAGGGGGGAAAAAAGGGGGAAAAAAAAAACCCAACAAAAAAAGTGAATCAGTCCATGCCGGCCACAAGTAAAATAAAAATGGAGCAATTCAAATTGAATAAATACAAGATCCTTTTTCACTCATTCCATGCCAGGGCAATAATCCTGGAATACACTTTAACTGCTGGAAAATGCTGGTGTGTTTTGTGGGTGGAAAGTTGACAGATCTTGTCCAGCTGTGGCTCAAGACAGAAGCGAGAGGGTTGAAGCCGCTGGGCAGCCAAAGAGACGCTCAGGAATGTGAGCGTGGCCCCTGCTGGGCTGGGCTGTGATGTGCCAGCATTCCTGCAGCCAGCCCAGCCCCTGGGGAGAGGCTGGATCCCTTCCTCAGCTCCGGACCTGCCTTAGCCCATTCCTGCCTCTCTCCATCCCGTCCTCAAGGTTATGCTGCATTCCAGGGCTGCTCCTCTCTGTCCCCAGGGTGGGTGACAGAGCCTGGCCTGGCTCCCAGCAGTGCCAGGAGCGACTCCAGCCCCAGCCCTTCCCTGGGAGAAGCCTTCCCGTGGCTCCAGGGGCAGGGACTGGTTCCTTGGAGTGTGACTGGAGCCTGGAGCCCTGCTCCTTGAGAAGGCACCAGAGTTTCTGTTGCCTCTGGAGGAGGAGCAGGCAGATTGCTGCGATCGCTGTCTGATTTCAATGAGATTCTATACTTGTAAAAAAAAAAAAATCAATAAAGATTAAACCAGAACACGTGTTGGTTTCCTGTTCCAACAGTGCTAATGGAGCTCCAGCAGCAGCCTAAGGCCCAGCAGTGCCTTTCAACAATTCTGGCTAAAGGATGGTTTCTCCTGCTTTTCCAGATGGGTTTTGCCCCACTGAAATCAAGGTGAGGTTTGCCATCAGCTGCTCCCAGCTCAGGGTCCATGGCTGGATCCCAGTCCCAGTGGCAGGCAGGCACAGGAGACTCATCTCCCTAATTTATCAGGAGTTAAACTTCAGCCAGGGAGATGGTGAGGAACTAGAGAGTGAAAAATCTAGATTAATCATTGGTCTGGACACGTTCCAACACATGACATTTTAAAGGGGAAAAAAATGCTAAAAACTGAAATCTGCTCACAAAATTAAACTTTACCTAAAAATGGGCAAAGCAGGGTTTAACAGCATTTTTGGCATAAAAAACGGAAGGCTGAAAATTCTCCACTTTGAATTATTCTATAGACTTTCTACACACACTGCCTGAGGACTGAGGGGAGAGGGAGGTGCTGATGTTCAGCCAAGAAGGCACCAAAAGCTGACTTTAAACAAAAGGGAAAGTTAGTTAGACCTATAAAAGGTGAAATTGCCTAATAAAGCACATGAGAAAACAAAGAATTCACCTAAAATCCCCATTTAAGGTTATAGGACAGTATCAGTGCTTGTGGGGATTTCACTGCAGAAGCTTCTCTTGTATTCACTACGGCAAAAGATTTTACACAAGTGTAAAAATCCAGCTTTTATTCCATTCTCAAATCAACAGGAACCAAAGAAGAGCTTGGATTGCTCTGAGCACAGCCCCTGGCTTTGAGGGGAACACCCCTTCTCCTGCTCCCCACAGGCTCTTCCAAATGGCATCTTAATCATCTGAAAAATATTTTATATCTTCCAATATTTGGTGAGACACCATCCCCATCCCAGCCACAGAGCAGGTTTCACTTACATTATGATATAAATATTTCAGCTTCCCAGGCTGGTCAGATATGAAACGAGCTTTTTATTGAACACCAGGTTGGAATCTCAGCACAGGATTTATAAATCATTGCAGGAATTAAGGTAGTAAACAAGGTACTAAAGTCAATTAATAACACTTATTCTCATTGGATTTAAAATATCAGCAGCAACTCCAGCACAGCACAAACCCAAACAGCTCCAAATAATAATCACAAAACCACTTCTGGAAGAAAAATAACATTTGCCCAGAGGGCAGGAGAAGAATCACAATAGAAAGAGAAGTTTTCTCATTGCTCTTCTTCATAAAATGACATTCCTATTTTAATATAGAGAACTGGAATTAAATACAGGTGCAGAATTAAAAGTAAATCCAAAGCAGCAGTTTGTACAATAGCAGCTTTTATTGGGAAGGCAGGTTTTGTTTCAAGTCTGTGATTCCCAGTGTAGCTGACAGGACTTGGAGCATTCCATGGGTTTCCATGATCTCCTGCTCAGCCTGGGGCTGAACTTCACCCTCACTCCCACACCCTGCAGGGATTTCAAGAGCTGCTCCCACTAAAGCCAGCCAGGAGAAGCTGCTGCCAGGGAGGGAAAGCCCTTGGTGACAATTCCCAGGGCAGAGGGGACCTCGGAGGGGCTGCAGGGACTCACAGCCAAACACCAGGAGGGAGGGGCAGGGAAGAGGCTGGAGCAGCCCCAGCACCAGGAGAAGCTGCCACGGCACAGAAGCACCAGGAACACAACGGGGTTAAGCCATAAATACATTAAATAATCGAGCAAATAATTCCTCAGAATTCCAAATATACACAAAGAGACAGAAACCCCGCTTTCCACAGGTCATACCAAGGCAGCCCTTCATCTATCTACGCATAGATAAAACAAAAAAAAAAATAAATAAAATCTCGTTTCTCTTTTCCAGTGAGAGAATCCATGCAGGAAAAGGAGTTACAGGTCTGACACTGGACACAAGCAAAGGGAAGGCAGCAGGGGAAGGTGGGCTGTGACAATCCTGTCACCTTGGATACAGCTTGGAAGGACACTGGGCTATGGCTGGCAACAACTGAGAGATGCTGAATGCTCCAGTGAGTCATTGGAATGACTGGGAAATGCAGCTGATCCTCCTTGTGCAATGCCTTGATGGAGGGGATCTCCATGCAAACCTTCCCTGCGTTCCCATGGCTGATGGAGCAGAGCCCTCCCTGCTCCCCACACAGACAGGGATGGTCCCTGCTGGGGGAGCAGGAGAGCAGCAGTGTCACCCTTCAGTGAGCTCTGCTGCTGCTGGAATTGTAAATGTCCATTCCCTTTTTTTATGGGCCAAAAGACATGCTGGCTGCAGCTCAGAGAGGGGCTGAGCTGGTAACAGGTATAGAAAAAACAGCACTGGAAGATGCTCCTGTGACAACACAGCTGGTGCTTTAAATTTCACACCATGACCTCTTACTTGTGGCATTTTCTTTTGATTAGGGGAAAAAATTCCTCTCTAGCAAAGTACTGGGGAGCTGTGGTGGAAACTCAGGGTGACAGTAAACTCCTTTTTCCCAGTACAGCACCAGCCTCTCCCAGCCACTGGAGAAAACCTGCAGTGGCTCCCTGTCCCCAAACTCCTGTGGGAACTCTGGTGAGGGGCACAGCAGCCCCTGACTGTGCTGGAAAACAAGAACTGTGTGCACAAGCTGTGGTGCTGGAGCTCTTTCCCACCTAATAAATGAAAGGGAGAGAAGCAAGGAGTTGCTTCCCTGGTTTTTTGGTAATTCCTGGGCAGGATGTGGGAAGCACAGCAAGGGAAATCTGCCTCTGGATCAGCTGGAGGCACACGGTGCTTTATTTCATGAATGAGCTAATTTGAGGCAGCAAGGAGATTTATTGTAATTGGTGTAAGGAAGGAGCCAGACACCTCTGAGCCAAGATTCTTTCATTTGGGCTAATTAATAGTTTCATCTAACTAAGCCTGTTTGTTTTTTAAATACAAAGCATCGTTTTCCTCAGTGTAATTTCTGTTTCAGCAAATAACCACAGGTCAGTGTCAGGTACTTGTAATGGGGGCAGGATTAACTTGGAGAAGCTGTTGAGATCTCTGGAGGAAAGGGACAGATCTGAGAGACTAAGCCAAAGAATTAAGGAGAAAGTTTGGATTTACACCCCAGTTCATTCCCTGCAGTCCTAGACAGAGTTGTGGGATGTCTCTTGTAACACCATGAAGCTCCCACAGGTTTAAAGCCTGTAACCAGCACTCCATTGACTGCACTGTCCTCTGGATATTGGATGTGAAGGAGGAACCAGGTACTGGAGATGTACAGGTAACATTCAGTGAGAGTCTGTGACACAAACCTGTCCAGAGAGGCACCTGCAAAAGCCACAAACCAGCAGGGCCACAATGCCTGCTTCAAACACAGCTTGCTGAGACCACCAAACTCCAGGGTTAAATCCCTTTGGGTGTTAAATCCCACTCCCTGCTGCAGGAGCCAGGGGCCACCTTGTGCTGCCAGCTCTGAGTCACAGGAACACGCTGCTACAGGTAGCAGCAGACTGCAGGAGTCACACACATCCATCCCATCCCATCAGGAACAGCATCTCCACAGCCAAAAAAGGGAAAGAATCTCCACAGCAGCAGATGTGCTGCATCAGCAGAGTGCAGCTCTCAGCAGTGCTGCAGCCACACAGCTCCCAAAAGGTCAGGAGAGACAAAATCCTACCTGGAGCTCAGGACAAATCCAAGAAGTTTTTCTGTATTTACAACAAAGACCACGAGTTTTAAACTCCAGCTGCCTGCACTACAGAATCCACATAGCACAGGGAAAATTACAACAGTTTTCCAGTCCTCACCTCCCAGCACTAACCAGTTCTGCATCCAGCACAACTTCCAGCACAGAGCAGTGGAAGTACAAACACCCAGCAGCTTCTCCTTCTGAGTCAATAATTCATTCTGCCTGGATGCTGCTGTGACTCATGTGCTGTGATATCACAGCAGCAAATACTTAAAGAACATCAAGGTCCATGTCCCAGAAACGTTAAGGAAAAGATTTGCTTGCAAATACAGACTTCAAGTATTTAAGTGGTTGTTTCTATGCAAATCAGCCCAGCATTCCAGGTTCTCTGGGAAGCTCCATGCTGGCCTCTCCCAGGTTTATGCATATGCTTACCAGGCTGCTTTTCCACAGGATAACGTTTCCATCTTCAGAAAGCCTGAAATGCCACTTTTTTTTTGCCATACTACATATTTTCCAGTTATTTCTGAAACCTTGGCCATTACAAGTGAATTCTTCACCATCTGTGACAGTGGCTTTAATCCGCTGATTTTTGGACCAAAAATCAACTCCAGACGTTTCCAACCCTGAGCCCAGCTCCAGCCTCTCCACCACAGCAGTTACCCCAAATTCTGCATGATTAGACCCAAAGCTCCACCTGCAGTGCAGCTGCTTTCAGAGCAGGTCTGGCAGGATGAGCCCTGGAGGTTTGGGCTCCACGCAGTTGATCCAGAAGTTGGCACAGCTGGCGTGGTACTGGTGCCCCCCGTATGCCAGCTTGAAGTTATCTGTCTCTGAGTTAAAGGCCTGCAAGGAGAATTGAAACAAGTGTGACAGTCTGATCCCCTCCAGGCTCTAAAGCTAGAGTGGAAAACAGCACAGGACTCTCCCCTGAGCACTCCACCCCATCAACTCCATTTGATCGTGGCTGCAGGTGGACAAAACCTTCAGGCATCACACCTGAGCCAAGCTACACCTGCAGGAAGGAGCCCTGGCAGCTAACTCACCTTGTTCCCTGCATCTTCTGCTTCTGTTCCACCTCCTCACCAAAGCAAAAGCTTGTCCTGCTTGCCAGCAGACAGCTCCTGCATTTATTTCCAGCCTGGCTGTGGGTTAGGCAGGTGCAATTCTTGCTATTAGTGTTATTTCAGGTTGAATTTGAGCTCCTTCCCCCTGTTAATTGAAGCTGCTTTACAATAGGAGCCTGTGAGCGTGTGAAGCCATGAACAGGCTGAAACCACCTCGCTGTTTGTTGCTAGGAGATACTTTCCAATGCCTCACAGCTCCCTATTTAAAAAAAATATCCCAGCCCTGCTCTCCACACCCTGGATTTCCTGCAGAGATTTCTAAAAATGCCACTGCCTGCTACACAAAGCCAAAAGTCAACATTTCTAGCACAAAGCCCCTGAAATCCCCCCTCTCCTGCTACAGACACACGGACAGCACAAATTCAGGAACTCAGGGATTTTGTACCATACAACAGAAGGAGCACAAAACCAGAGAGCTGGGCACAAGGCACAGGCATGCAGACAGACAGGGGAGGCTCTGGAGTGTGTTAGTTGATCAGATCAAGAATTAACAGCCACAAAACACGACTGGAGAAGAGGATTAATGATTGGTACAATTGAGAATGACAGCTGAGAGCCCATCAGCAGCTCAGCCTTCCACACTCAAGAAGAATGAGTCTAGAAAGAATGTTTTTTACAGATTCATACTTTCTTGGGAAGTTCTTCCACAGGTTTCTCTTCTTTCTGAAATAACGTTGAAACCAGAAAGTCAGGAAAAGTGCCTCTATTTTTAACTGGTTGGCACAACTCTGCACATGTCCTGGGAGTCCCTCCCAGCTCTGCTAATGGCAGCAGTCCCCTCTGGTGAGCCATTTCATGAAGCAAAGTCATTAAAAGATTTTTTTTTTTTGGTTAAAAAATATACGTACTTCGGAAAATCTTAGCATCCCAGTTTCTTGCTCATTACAAACAATTAAACTCAACCCTTTCTCCAAAGCTGTGTCACACCAAAGCCCAGGGAACACTGGACATTCCATTGTGAGATTTTATTGAGACCCATCTACAGGTCAGAGATTACAAATTATAACCATGGAAGTTTTTTTCAACACACCCATCCCTGGAAGTGCCCAAGGCCAGGCTGGACAACCTGGGACAGTGGAAGGTGTCCCTGCCATGGCAGGGGGTGGCACTGGATGAGCTTTAAGGCCCTTTCCAACCCAAACCAGTCTGAGGCTCTACAAATGGAAGCCCAGACTGTAAATCCCAAAGGAGTTGAAGCACCACACTTACTTTGCTTCTGGAATCCACATTGAGGAGACAAACTCCACAGGCAAGGTCCTGGGCATTTTTAATCCCAGGGCGCAGCATACAAGAAGAGAAATCCAGGGAGTTTTCATCTGGCTAAAGAAAGGGAACAGGAACATTTAGGAATTTTCAGTGCCTGACAACATTTCAGACATCATGATAAAAATTACTGAGCAGCAAGAGCCAGCGTGTCATGGCAGGGGTGACAATCATCAAAGCTGTCAGGATGGACTTGCCACCTCCATCAGCACTAATTTATAACACTCCAAGTCTTAAAAAAAAGGCCTCAACTACAAAGGAAGGAATTCTTGAGTTGCACATTCCCACTTCCAAAGGGGAAGGAGCACTGGGAACTGGGGGAAGGCAAACAGAGGATCTGCAGGTGTTTGTGCAGCTGTGGGGAGGTGGCTGCAGCAGAGTTCCTTGTCCTGGACTCCCTGGTATTGCCTCAGCAAAGAAGGGCAGCTGGTTTTCTCTTTTTTGAGTTTTTTTGGAACCTACAGTATGGCAGAGCAGCACAAAATGAGATATTAAGGTTAACCAAACCATGGGATTCAGAACACCAGCCACACACAAGCTCAGGTTAAAGACAGGCAAAGGGTGGGAGAAGAAACCTGTAAATAATAAAATAATGTGGTCACTTTTCCACTTAACCTCACATTTCAGCCACAGGATAAATGATCAATTAAAACAGTGCATAAGGGTGATATAAAACTGTTCAAATTTTGCATGAAAACAGTAATGCAAATAAAAGCAATGACTAGAAATGCAAGAAGCTTTAAAAATTGTGTGATCCCAGGCCATGTGTGTCTTAATCCACCCTCTGGGAATGCTGCTCACACTGTCCTGCTGAATGGCTGGAGAATAATTGGAATCCTGAAAAAAACCCACCCTTTAATCTCGAAATAGATCAAATTAATAAAGGCACTCTAATATTTGTTTACCAAATGCATGAGTGAAGCAAACGAGAAGGTCATCCTGCAATTTGCTGTGAAAAACCACAAGGCTGTGCATAAAATTACCTTGTAACAAAATCCTTTAAAAGATAAAATTAACCTTTCCAAGCACATGCCTGGGAGCTGGAATCCTTCTGTGCAGTTAATTGGCACTTCTGCACCATTTAGGATGTGACTGTAACACCAGAGGTGTGGGCTCCACCCCTTCCAGTGAATCCCGTGGGGAAGAGAAGCAAGGAAAGGAGTGATCTGGGGAATGACAGGAGTCATGAGTGCCTGGTTTTTGGGACGTTCAGCTGGCTGTGTGTGCATGTGAAGAGTCACTGTTGGCAGCTCCTGAAGTGCTGAAACTTCAGCTGGAGCTACGAGCCAGGAGCTGCTGGGCCTTTGGACTTTCAGGTAATCCCTGTAATCTTCCAAGGAATTTAGCAACTGTGTTTTAATCCACCTGTTTAAATTAGGAAAAGATCCTGGCAGCTCTTGGGATTGTTCCTGTCAACAATGCCAGGGTTCAAACAGGTGATTCCAGGTTTATGAACTCCCTCTGCCAGGCAGTAAAATGCTGAGGATATAAATTTCCTAGGATGGCAGGCTATGTGCATCACAGGACATCACCAAAATACCTGGGGAGGTTTAAAATGTGCAAAAGTTGTGCAAAAAGGGACTGATCATTTCTAATTCCTGCCTTGCAGGGAATGACAGTGAGCTGGAGATGGGTGTTTCAAGCAGAAACCAAGAATTCCAAGCCTTACTTATAAATGAGTGTTAGATGGGAAGGAAAAGCTTTTTGTGGGCACAGCTGCAGTGCAAGGAGGAAGCCACAAATTAAAAAGCTCAGTGGAAACCTCCCCAAGGTAATGATCTGCCCAGTGATGCTTGGTGGGATGTGCTGATCCTGAAGGCTCCTTGGATATGCACTGAGTCAAAGGGATCCACTGTCAGTCAATATAAAGCACACACAGATGGCTGATTCCCTGAATTATGAGTTTTTCCATGGTTAAAGGAAGTCATTTTGCACATTGTATCTCCTGCAACACAAACCCCACAAGGTATTTAGTGGCAGGGTGATTTTCCTGCCTTCTATTTGTGTCTGTTCTGCATCTCTGTGTGCTCCTCTGCAGACCTTTCCCATGGGATGCTCCTGCTCTAAAGGGCCACCCCTCAGACCATCCCTGCCTGTCCCCTCACCCAGCTATGTCCAAAGCTCTCCAGCTCCTGCCAGGCTGCCTGGGAGCTTTTCCTGGCACTGCAGAGCAGGAAAAGCTGTTTAGTCTGTGGCAGGAACCAAAACAAACTCGGGCATTTCCAAATGCAGAGAGAAGGGAAAACAGTTTAGCTGCTCCTGTGTTGTTCCAGTGTGTGTTATGGAATTGTGAGCATTAAAGCCAAGTGCTTTTAAAAAACAAGACATGCCCATGTCATTCTGGCTTTGTAAAATGGCTTATTTGGATTTTATTAAAATTGCCTTACTGGAGATGTCCACAGACACCCAGGATATCACCTAAATCACTGAGGTACTGAGTAACACAACATCATGTTTGTGCACAAATATCAATTTTCTTAGAGGGTTTTAAACTGGCTTGCACAAATAAGTTCATTTCCATTGTCCAAGAGAAACAACACAAACTGTCAAGTCAGCACACCCTGCAAAGCCTCTTTAAATAAAATTTTGACATTTGTTTTAGTAACCAGGCAGTTTTTTTGGGTCTTACCGTGAGAGCAGCCAGGGACATGAAGCTGATCAGGTTGTTCCACACTTTATCAATATCCTTCAGCAGCTGCTGCAGCTTCTCACTGCAAACTGCAGTTGCTTTGATGCCCAGCTCCACCCTCTTTGTTACTCTGTAGACTTCAACAACCCCTGTAGATGGAAAACGGGGGAGGATTGAGAATGCACTGGATCCCCAGCCCTGAACTTGAAAAGGCAAAACCAGAGTGGCACAGGAGGGGTGGCCAGGGAGGGTTAGTTCAAAGCTGGAGTTGCATTTCTTTGGCAGAAGAGTTCTGCATTATTTAGATGCAGGCAAAGATTAAGATTAAAAATAATGCCATTTGGGGAAGAGTGATTCTATATTCCTGGTTTTTAGGGAAGAACTTTCAGTGTAAAACACGTGGAAAATTAAAACATACCCTGTAAATATTCCATGCCTTGAGCAGACTGGATAACTTCAGTGCAAACAGATGAACTGCTGATTCCATTCAAGGTGTCATTTGCTTTCTTTATGACCTGGTGGAAATTAATTTCATAAAATGATGGGATTTCTATCTTTAAATAATCATTACAAACAAGATTGTCCCCAGCAGAAACTGTTATTCAGAAAAGGAGGCAAATTAAACAAGAAATTACTGCCACACTCCATCAGATGTTTTTATACACTCCTGCTTAAATAGATCGGGGGAAAGTATGAACATTTAAAACCTTAATGTATTCCCCCCAATATTTTCATTACCAAAATAAGAGTTTTAAGAGCATGCATCCCTTGCTGTCTAATTCAATAAGAGCATTCACAGTTTGGGCTCTCTGATACTCAAATGCAAAGAAGAAATGTTAAGGAGCACTGATGTGACTGTGAAGCATCTGAGAGCAGCACATGAATGCTCCCTGGGCACAGCCCATCACCAATTCTGGCCCTCAGGAAACCCTGAGGAGCCAGGCACTGGTACCAGTGCCCTGAACACAATATTGGGAACCCAAACATGGCACCACCCCACTAACCAGAGAGCTGGAATATTTAGGGAAAAGCCAAACTAATCCCCAGAGACAGGGAGATTAGTGCAGGGTGTTTAGCTGAGGAGGTGGCAGCTTTTGGTTTCAAAGCTGTAATTCCCAGGGCTGATTCCCACAATTTCTCTGCCTGTTGGTCTCAAACACAGAGTGAGGCAGGTCCTGCAGGGAGGAGGGAAGGCTCTGCAGGAGGAGGAGGTGTCACACTCACCTGCAGGGCACTCTCCAGGCACCTCTGCCACTCGTAGGCGTACCTCTCACTCTCCTAGAGCAAAGCAAAGGACAGGCTCAGTCCTGCTCCCACACACAATTCCCTCCCTCTCTCCTACACAACAGACACACAGCAGGCAGGTATTTTAGAAGACTATTTGCAGATCAGATCTGTTCCTAATTTCTCCCCATTTTTTCAAGACTCTCTATGCACCTGAACTCTTGATTTCTGGGAGTGAGAATGAGTTTCAAAAGGAGAACATAAAGGAGAAGGTAAAAGGTTTCATTGCACACATCTCCTCCTGACACATTTGTTACAGTCTGCTGTTCTAGCAGTGGGGATTAGCAGAATTTAATCTGAGTCCTTCTCCCATCTCTTCTCAGGATGAGCAAGAGAAATAACTACCACACAGCCAAAAAGTGATGCCATTTCCCAAAGCAAACAGTCTCTGCCAAAGCTGGGATTAGATTTAAACTGTAACTAATTTCCAGTCATAAGCCTGGGCTGCAAGGTCAAGTGATTCTGTGTTTCAGACAACATTCTGTGTCCTCCCACTTCCCTTTAAAGACGTGAGAGAAGAAACTTCCAGGTTCCACTCACAACACCCGGACACCACCTCACAGCCACACCCGTATTCAAACAGCTAAAGCCCCAAAAAGCTGGGTACAGAAGCCCCTTGATGTCAGTGCCAGCCCAGGTGTGTTCCAGGCAGTTCCTCACCTCCACCTCCCCAGTCAGGTCCTTGTACTTGTCCCTGATCACGGGCAGGGCTGGCTTCTCACTCAGGGTGTTCGAGCGGTCCCTGAACGGCTGCTCCAGAGCTGGCAGAGGTGAGGAGCGACTGATTTCTCTGTCCCCCAGGCTCAGGCTCCTCTTGTGAGACCCTAAAAAGCCAGGTTGTAAAAAGTTATCCCTTTACTCCAAAGACCCAGGCTATTTAAAATGAATCAAGTGGTAGCAAGGGTTGTCCCATTCTGCCACAAGAACAAATATTTCTCTTTACTCAGTGACTGCTGCAGATTTCCCCAGTCCCTCAATTCTTACAGATTTGTGGCACAACAAATATTTTCTTTGTAGAAAAAAGACCTGCTCCTAATGCCACAGAAATCAATGAGAACATTCAGGTAGTTTCCAGCAGCCTTTGGAACAACCCCCTTCAGCTAATTAATAATTCATTAGGAAAATCAGCCTTTGATAAGCACATGCATCATGAGGTGTCTCCACTGTGGGCAGGCTTACCTTGCACAGACAGGTCAAAGGTGGCCAGCTCACTCTTGATCATCTCCTCACTGGATTTCACCTTGCCTTGGGAAGTTGCCACCAAGAAGTCAAACTTGCTGATTTTTGGTTTTTCACTCTGGAACTCTCCAAAGTCATCCGTGGCCTCTCTCTGCAGCTCAGAGGAGACTCCATGCAGGAAATCAGCACCCAGGGCTGTGTCAGCAGCTGCTGCATCCTGAGCTTCTGAGGGAAGTGTGGCAAAATCCCCGAAATCCCCGATGTCATCATCGCTCGGAGCGCCGGACACCGGCCCCGAGTCCTTAAAGTTTGCAAAGGCTGGGAAGGAAACATCCTGCAGAGCATCCTCGCTGGAGAAGGTTGTCACTTTGGAAACTGTTGTCATGGTGATGTTTTCTGAGCTGCCAAACAAGGTCTCCTTCTTCTGGAGGACTGAGGTGGCCGCGGAGGAGCCGCTCCCCGAGGGCTGGGAGAAGCAGGAGAGTTTCTTGTCGTCCCTGTCTGAACCAGACCAGTCGTAGCTCGCCAGGCTGCTGAGTGCAGAGCCACTGGGACAGCTTCCACACGGGCCACCCTTTAAGTCATCCACATCTGAAACAAAGCCCCACAGTTAGGAGCTGAATTTCACACCTTAAACTCTCTACGGCGCCTAAGAACAGCTCGCTGAGAGCCTGGAGGAACTGCAAGAACAAACACAGTGAATTGCTCTCTCACCGAGGCTTGGACTGGAGTTTACACAAAAATAATCTGGGAAATACCTCAGCATTTCATACAAAAATTTCTCTGTTCAGTGAATGTAAGCCTTGACCTTTAAATGCCGTCTTACACTTTAAGCTGAAAGTCACCATACCACTATGGTAGTGAAGAAACACTGAAACACTAAAAAAGTTTTCTGGCCAGTCCAGGCTGCACAGATCACCAGTTCAGTTTTCTGGCTGCAGAATCTACAATCAAAATATAAATGTTACAACTCAAACACCTTTAATGTGTTATTTCATCTTATCAAATCCAACCACACAGAAGACTGGGCTGACTTTTCCATTCCTCTGATAAAGTATTAATACACTTTAATTTTACATTCATGCTTTGATACAAATAACATATAAAAATGTGCTGTGAGGATCTAAAAAAGCCCAGAAATCCTGTTTGAGCTTATCAGGGCTCCTGCAGCGCCGCACGGCCGACTCGTCAAACTTCCAGGTGCCAGCACTGACAGGGATATTGCAGAGATCATGTTTTAACTGAATAAATAGTTTGTAACAGTTAAGTCTAGAGAAAATCCAATTATTTTGCAGAAAGCTCCAAACATTTATACCCACCTGGTGATTACATGGCCCAATAGGTTCTTCTCCCTGCCAGGGGCAGGTGTGAGATCAGAGCCTGCAGTGCCCGGGGCTGCTCCCACCCCACTGATCTTTCACCTCCAGATTGAGACTGATCCCCAGTGAAGGCACACAGAGCCAGGGGCTGGGCAGTTTTCCTCAGAGCATGAACCCCCCTCCCCAGCAAACCAGCCCTGCTATCCTACACTGGGTTTGTTTTCCAGCAGGAACGATTGTCAGTTTGGATTAGATTTGCTGTGCAGCGCCCGGGGTCCAGCGGCTGCAGGGACAGCAAACCCACACCACAGAATTTTGTTTTCCTGAGCCTCACTGGGGCTGAGATGCTGGTGCTGGGCTGGCACACTGGGCTTTGACAAAGCTATGGTGGGAACAAGCTGATTTCCCAGCTGTCCTCCTTATTCACTCCAGCCACACCAGCCCGAGGATTAAACCATTTAACAAACCATTTCTGCCTTGGTTTATCCATCTCATGGAAGGGGAGAGCAGGCCAAGCTCCAGGCAGCTTCCCAGGCATGACCCACATACATGGCTAATGAAAAACCTAACAAACACAGCACAGTGGTGCAGTTTCATGGCCAGTGCCATGGGTCAGCACAGCGTGTCATCCATGAGCTCCTCCCCAGGGCCTCCCTGCAGCTGCCACTTTGTCCATGCCAGCATCCCAAAGCCCTGCACACAGCCAAGATCTCCAAGTGCCACTCGAACCCTGAATGTGCAGAGCAGCAGTTTGCAGAGGGTAAACAGAGATGAAATCACCTGCTCCCGGCACAGAAAAAAGGCTCTGAGGTGAAAGGAGCCAGAGGGGTCGGTGATTTATCACCACAGACCACACACCCTGTGCTCTCAGGTTTTTGTTTAAAGAAGGGAAAGGAAAGCTTTGCATGAAAGAGAGAGCCAGAACCACCTCCCACATGTGAGGCACTGTAATTAATGCTGGGACCCTGCAAATACCACCAGCTACCAGGCAACCTCTGCTCTCCCTTCACTTTGTGTTGACTCCAAAACCCAGCAAAGATTTGAGCCTTGCCTTTGTTCCCGGGCTCCCTGGGACAGAAGGGGAGGGGTGATGATCCCACCCCGGGGATCTGCACACTCACATCCTGCTGGGAAGGATTCCTTTGATAACTGCTGAGATTTTGAGCTGCAAACACATCTAAAAGGCCCAGGTCAGGGCACTGCTGATCCAGTCCTGGCTCAGGTACAGGCAGGATCAGCAACAGGCTCCAGGGGGAATCCTGAACTGACCTGCAAACAATAGGTCAGGGCAGGGGAGGCAGAACAATCATTTAATCATTCACAAACTAAGAGTCAGGATTCTCTGTGTGTGAATTCAGGCAGACACAAAAGCTCTGCAGAGGTGCAAGGGCTCAGGTGAAACGTAATGGTTCCATTCTGCACATTTGATTTTTTTTTGCATAATTCCAGATCACTCCAGTGAGTCAACTTTTTTCCTAGGAATATTATATTCCAGGAAAAACACTGCATTCAGAGTCAGTGTAAAAAGCTCAAGCAATCCTAAAACAATTTACTGAAAAGTATGAAAAATAAGAATGTGGAACCCAAAGTCCAAGCTGCCTGACCACCACCTGGGACCAGGTGCACCTGCAGGAGCCAGCCAAGGCAGAGCCCTGGCTGCAAGGAACCTACAGCAGGATGAAATACAATTCAAATCCTGTCTCCCAGTCTTATCTCATCTACAGAAACACTTGCCACCCTTGATTTGAGCCAAGTCTAATAATTTATTTCAATGACCAAGGATTAAGTTATGGCCAGAGGCAAATTACAAGCTGGAGCCTTCAATGTCAACAGTTTAATCATTTAAGGGAAACCCTTGACAGCATTAGTGACTGTCTGAAGAAAACTGAGAAAGACAACTCAGGGACATTGGAATAAATTTAGGGATTTCAGCCAGCAGAGGAGACTTTCAGGTTTTTGTATTTCAGTGGACATTAAAGTCTGATGAACAAATCTAGCTCTGGTGTCACGTTTTGGTTGTTAGGGTGACACAGGTGGCAGCTGTGGAGCTCTGCTCCCAGCAGAGCAGCATCAGTGCTGTTACCCTGGGAACATCCCCTGCAGGCTGAGCAGGAACCCAGAGCCTGCTTGGGGACAGGAACAACCTGGGAACATCCCCTGCAGGCAGAGCAGGAACCCAGAGCCTGCTTGGGGACAGGAACAACCTGGGAACATCCCCTGCAGGCTGAGCAGGAACCCAGAGCCTGCTTGGGGACAGGAACAACCTGGAACCCAGAGCCTGCTGGGGACAGGCAGCACCTGGAACCCAGAGCCTGCTGGGGACAGGAACAACCTGGAACCCAGAGCCTGCCTGGGGACAGGAACAACCTGGAACCCAGAGCCTGCCTGGGGACAGGAACAACCTGGAACCCAGAGCCTGCTTGGGGACAGGAACAACCTGGAACCCAGAGCCTGCTGGGGACAGGCAGCACCTGGAACCCAGAGCCTGCTGGGGACAGGAACAACCTGGAACCCAGAGCCTGCCTGGGGACAGGAACAACCTGGAACCCAGAGCCTGCCTGGGGACAGGAACAACCTGGAACCCAGAGCCTGCTTGGGGACAGGAACAACCTGGAACCCAGAGCCTGCTGGGGACAGGCAGCACCTGGAACCCAGAGCCTGCTGGGGACAGGAACAACCTGGAACCCAGAGCCTGCCTGGGGACAGGAACAACCTGGAACCCAGAGCCTGCCTGGGGACAGGAACAACCTGGAACCCAGAGCCTGCTTGGGGACAGGAACAACCTGGAACCCAGAGCCTGCTGGGGACAGGCAGCACCTGGAACCCAGAGCCTGCTGGGGACAGGAACAACCTGGAACCCAGAGCCTGCCTGGGGACAGGAACAACCTGGAACCCAGAGCCTGCCTGGGGACAGGAACAACCTGGAACCCAGAGCCTGCTTGGGGACAGGAACAACCTGGAACCCAGAGCCTGCTGGGGACAGGCAGCACCTGGAACCCAGAGCCTGCTGGGGACAGGAACAACCTGGAACCCAGAGCCTGCCTGGGGACAGGAACAACCTGGAACCCAGAGCCTGCCTGGGGACAGGAACAACCTGGAACCCAGAGCCTGCTGGGGACAGGCAGCACCTGCTCACAGCTTTCCAGTGGGGCTGGCACCTGCTAAAAGGAGATGAGGCTGCAGGAATACAGAGTTTCATGCACTGCTGCTATCAGTGTCATGCCTGTCAGCATGACAACCACAAAAATCCAAAAGCCACTTCTCAGCTGGGGAAGCCTGGAACAGTTAACAATAAGGGAATTATTCCCATTTGCTTTCTCTAAAGAATGGCAGTAGCTAAGGTGGAAACCATCAAGAATGCTGACTCTAAGATAAATGAAAATGAAGGAAATAGGAGAGAAAAGGCTCCAAACCTTGTGGAATTACAGGATTTGGTAATTATTTTGAAATGATCATGGTAAACAACGTTTCACAGCAAAATAAAACCCCTGAGCTGCCACTGGGAGCTCAGTCCCACAGAGGCCCTTGGGAAGGCCATGGCAAACACATCCACACCCTCCCTGTCAGAGCCTTCCTGGGATAAACCAGGCTGGATAAGCTCTTCTGTGAGCAGAATTAACCCAAATGAGGGCAAGGGACTCAATCTGACTGTCAAGTCTGGACAAAAACATAATAAATACAGTCATGAATGTTCCTCTCCCTCCTCCAGGAATGACTGGATGAACAAACACAAACTGCACGAGTCCTGCAGAATTAGGTCTCAGCTTTATGTTCAAAGCTTTGGTTTAAAAACTTTTAGGGCTGGGCATGACCTACTGATCTCCAGAACCAAGGAGGGGTGTTGTGGTTTTCTCCCTTTTTCTTTTTTTCTCTTCTAAAGTCTCTCCAGCTTGGTATAAAGAAGAAAAGCCAAATTCTGCTTCCTGGGCTGG
Source organism: Rhabdornis inornatus (assembly GCA_013397075.1). Lineage (NCBI taxonomy): Eukaryota > Metazoa > Chordata > Aves > Passeriformes > Rhabdornithidae > Rhabdornis > Rhabdornis inornatus. The sequence goes on from VWZS01009079.1 coordinate 704,530, forward strand.
CTTCTGTTCTTGTGGCAACTCCAAAACCCCACCACATTTTAACTATTCCACATCTCAATTATTTTTAGCATTTTACCTTGTTTGCTAATTTGATGCAAATCCCAAGCTATCAGTGGCTCAGGAGCTGGAGCAATCTGAAGTGACATAATTTCATGCCACAAATGTGCAGCTATCATTCATGTTTGCAAGTTTCAATATTTAGAAGGCAGAACTCCCCAAATGGAAAATTTATTTTGGGGTTCTGGTTAACTCACACTGGATTAGCTAAATAAATATCAGAATATTATAGAGTGGGCTTCTACTCATAAAAGTCTAGACAGCAACACAGTTTTTCAGTGCCAACTCACAGAAACAACCCTGCCACCACACATTTCCTCCACTCCATCCCTCTCAAACACAGGTATTTGGAAAAATATTATTTAGGCTGATATGTAAAGATCCAGAAGGTCACAGGGAGCGAGGTCAAAGCGTTGGAAGAGGAGAAAGAAGCTCAGCCACACCCTGCTCTGCCAGAGAAAGGCACTTAAGGGGATACCAGAACCTTAAACTCTGTGTTTTTGAGGAAAAAAGAGATACATTGCTGGTTTGCAACAAATCACACACATCCCCACGTGTTCAAAATATGCCAAGATAATATTTATTAACACAGCAGGACTTACAGATCACAAAAGATAGTGATACAGAGGAGCTCGGAAGGGCGGTATCAGAGTAAAGCATGCAGGTCAATACTTGCAGAAGAGAGATATCAAAGCAGATCTGAAAAGGCACATTCACACAGGAAATGTTTAGTTGAAATCAGACATTAGAAAAAGCAGCGAAAAAACCTGAAGTTAGATTAAAATATACAGAGAATCTCCAGTAATGCCAAAGAAAAAGGTACTTTACAGGTGTGTCAGTGCAGCAGATAACCCTTTGAGGGTGCCCAGGGCAGGGCTCCTCTCGCTGCAACCTTTGGCAGGAAGAACAAATCAGGGTCACCCAACAGGAGCAGGTGCTCATTCAGATACTCTCAACTCGGAGTGAAAAGTAGATTTGGTGTAAAAGAAGCAGCCTGGTTCAAACTAACAGCATGCAGCCAGTGCTCAAAGGGTTATATGGAGTAAATGCAAGAGAAATCAGGCAACATTAGTGTATCTACCTTCCACTCAGAGAGTTCAGAGTTTAAAGAGACTGTATCCCCTTGGGAGAGAGAAAAACTGGAAACCTTTCACCCCTCAAGAGACCACAGGGCCCTGGCATGGGAAGCAAGGCAAGGATTTCTCCCTAATTCCCAGTGTAAGCACCTACCTGCCCATACCTGGAAGCTACAAATGTCAGAGCTCACAGCCAAGGGACAAACACCTCTGTGTGGGCATGTCACAAAGCCAAATCATCTCTCAGCACCTCTGTCCTGCTGCTGCTCCCCTGGAGATGTGACACAGGGCTTGCACACCCCGGGACCACCTCCCATTTCCCAGCAGTGAGGTGACAAAGGGATACTGTCCCTTTTTGACATCAGATTTTACAGAGCGAAGGAAACGATGAGGAAAAAAGAAAAAAAAAAAAAAAATCTGCTTTTTAACTTCGTGTAAACTGAAAAAAAACCAGAAAAAAAGGGCTTGACCATCAGCAGTTCACAGCTTGGAATGCATCAAACACACAGAAAGGAACACATGAGCACAGGAGTGTTTGTAGCAGAGTGTCCAGAGCACGTCCTGCTACCAAATCCTAACAGTTAAATGGAGCAAAACTCTCCCTCCTGGAGTAAAATCTAACTTGGCACCATAGGAGAATACAGACTTCAGTTTAATAAAAATAGCTTCTAATTAATACTTCAGAGTTCAAAAGTTTAGCAACAAGCACATGAAGGGCTAACCCCTTTAAACAAAAAAAAAAAAAAAAAAAAAAAGGCTTTCCTGCCACAAACTGCAATTATTCATCACGGATTGCTGTGGCAAAAGCACACGTCCTGGAAAGAGCTACAGAAGTCAAACTACCACCAAAAGAGGCTAGAAAAATATTAGGAAAAAGTGCTTTCAAACCCAAAGTAAACATTCAAGAATACACTGTTGGTGCTACGTTTTGACAGCTCACTCAACTTGGAGTTTTCCCAAGCAGTAATATGAAAATTAAATGTCTTTGCTAATAAATTATTCCTGATATTTTGTACCCTGTTAGAGAGTATCTTCCACATCGAAGTTGCCAACTTAATTCTCTCCCCTACTTAAAAATATCATATAATGCAAAATTACAGTACTGTATATTTTTTCTCTACCCAGATCTGCAAAAAATGGAAGAAATATTTCATGTGGAAATAACCAATTCTTGCAGTAAGAGCTTTTACATTTACAGTTTGTATGTTCCCCCTGTTCAGAAAAGCCTCTGACTGCATAAAACTTGTCCTAGAACACAGTAATGGTTCCCATGTTGTTGAAGGCCACAGAATATTTAACTACAGCTTATCTCCTATGTATATATGAAAAGAAAAAGCAGGACACTTGGGAAATTTGTTTTATGATATGTGATCAGGTCAGAGATGGTCAGTTCACTCCCTCAGGAATGTTGTCATAAAGGGGAATTAAAGAAGGTGGAAACCTGATAAGGATAAAGTGAAAGTCTCATGGTTTAAATTTAGGTCCAAGAGCTCCCAATCATGAGACCAGCACTTGCAGCTCCTTGGCACAATGATTCCCACGAGGGATTTAACACTGGGAGGTGTGTGAAATGCTCTACAACTGCAGTCCTGCAAAATCCTGGCTACCCATACTGAGCCCCACCGTAAGGGGAGTACACTGGTGGTGGTGATTAGTCAGCTTCTCATTAACAGCCCCAATTAGTGACCCTTGGGAAGCAAAGAGCGGGGGAAGTCCCCAAGCCAAATGCTTTGTGGAAAACAAGAGATTAAAGTGAGACTCTGCCATCATCTTGCAGATATAAATGGAATGACATTGTTTGCACTGGAATATTTTCCACTCGAGTCCCCTAAGCGCCAATAGCAAACAGGTACCAGCATGATGATGTTCAATCTCAAAAATAAACTGGCCTGGAGTTCAAACTGTTCCAGCTATTTCTATTTATAGTCTTCTAAGACAAAAACTAAGGAGTGCCCTGCTGAGAGGGGCCGTGGCTGGCGGGGACACACACTGAGGAGTCTTCCACTACTGAAAGACGAGTGCATAATACTGTAATTGAGCACAGAGAACACGGAATCTGCACCACCTACGTTACCAGAGCAATCTAACCAGTTCCTCACCTGCTGCTGGTGGATGCTGGCCACTAACTGTTGGCAAATCCAAAGAGCTATCAGACATGACATGCTTAAGATCTCCTCCCACATCAGCCAGTTTCATGTCAAACTGAACAGACAGCGCGTCTTCGGAGTCCTCCTTGCCCACGCTGCTGCCGCCGATGGAAGGCAGATCCAGGGATTTCACTGAAGCTGAGTCTTCTTTGGCCTGCTTGAAAGCTGCCACTTTGTCCACCAGCGATTTCTCGGTGCTGCTGGAAGAAAATTTGGAGTGGAAGTCAGCAAAGTCATCATCGCTCTTCACCGAGGAGAGCGCGCTGTCCTTGGCCTCCTCGAAGCCCGCTCCCGAGCCCTCCAGGGACAGCTGCTTGAAGATGTCATATTTGGTGGGAGTAGCAGTGGTGGCAGAGCTCTGCCCACCCTTCACTGTGCTGGCTGAGGAGCCAGCCTGAGCAGCAGAGCCGGCCTCCAGCTTGAGAGCATTGTATTTGTCATCGGGTTTTTGTTCGGAGAACCCGCCGCTGTTGTTGAAAGCCATAAAATCTGCAAAGTCATCTTGTCCACTGGCTGATGCGCCGTTAGAAAATTCCCCAAAAAGGTTGAACTCTCCAAAGTCATCAGCTAAGCTTGAAGTTTTGCTGGGTGCTGGCTGGGCAGAGGTGGATGGAAGGGGTGGGGGGGGAAAGGAGCCTGGTTTGGAGGTGTTAAACGCAGGTGGGAAGGATGGCTGCTTGTTTTCTCCAGGAGAGGAAAAGAGCTCCAAGTCTGCCAGATTCAAAGGGGTCTTGGCTTGTGTTGGCTGTTTTGGCTGAGCAGGCAGAGGAGGGAAGGGTGCAGGGAAGGTTTTGTCTTTTGAGGGTGGCTCTAATGGGGAGATGCTGTCAGCGGTTTTGAAATCTGTGAAACCATCGTCAGCTCCTGAGGGCTTGAACTCTGCAAGGTTCTCTCCTGGGAATGCAAACAGGCAGAAAACAACAGTTAAACCCTGCACAACAAACACAGCCCACTCACACCATGCAAGCAAGCAAATTATTTCATGCAGTGTCAGAAGGTTTTACACAAACTGTTTAATGAAAGACCTCGGGATGCACACAGAACTGCAAACTCAACTTCCACGAGCCACGCAAGTGTCAAGGTCAGTGATTCTACTTTTCACTCCAGCAAACACTTAATTCTCTCAAATAGCCTCCAAGTCATATTAAACTCCCTCTACACTGAGTTAATATCAAAACACACCATGACAAACAGATTCAAAAGGAGATCAATACTGCCTCATTTGGCCTCCATGCAAGTTCTTCTCCCCACCTCATCCTCTTCGTGTTTGCCAAGCAATGAATGTAATTTTGCATTTCACTTATACCAATTCAGTATTTGCTTTTTATGGAAGCAATTCCTCCCTTCCTCCCTCTGAAATATTGCAGCTTTTTCAGGGGGGATCACCAGATGGCTGAGACAAAACCAACATGAGGTAACAATGTTTTCATTGAATTTACAATAAATATTTTGGTGTGCTACTTTTATAACTTTCTTCTTTTGAACATGAAAACATTGTTTAACCCATTCACCAGCATGTACATATTTGGACTGCTTGTAATTTTAAAATATTGATGCTTATCTTAAGACAAGTGTCTAATAAATAGATTTTTTTCCTGTTTTAGAAACACACCACTAGCATTTAATTCTTAAGCTACCACCACAGTGCCACACTTTAAATTAGTTTAACCATGATTTAAAAGAATATTCTTAATAATGGCAGTAAAGGACCACAACTACACCTGACCTTTTATTCCATTCTCCCTCCCCTCCAAACCAATTCATTTGGCTCAGCAACAAATATAAATATTCCTGAAATTGCTACTCATTGATCAAAACTGCAACAGCACAGCAAACTAAACTTACTGAAGAATTGCAAACTTTTCCATTAGAAATGTAAGCTGGTGAAAGGGTTAAGAGTGGTCAGACCTTGACAGCAGGCAAATACAGCAACTTTCTATATTTTAGAACATGTACAGAAAGAGATCAAATGTTGTTTCATTTTACTGCAAGCATTTAATCCTGAAGAGGTTCCAAGCATGAGGAGCTCACAAAACACCACAGGGGTTTCATAAATGAATGACTCTTTACTTAAAACAAATTCCTACCACATTATTACTTTAAAATAAAACTCAGGAGCACCCAGAAGAGATGCCAACCTTCCAGAAATACCATCAGCACACTGTTCCAATAGGATACTGCCCTGTTTTTTCAAGATACTTCCTACCAAGTCTTTTAGAGAAGCAGCACCACCATTATTTTAGAATTGCAGAGATGGAAATTCTGCAGCTCGAAGAGAAATGTTAAAAATGATAATGAAGATACAATAAAGCCCCAGTGCTTACCCAAGTATTTGCTTTCTGCTGGCTGCTCTAATTCCCGGAAAGCACTGTACTTGTCCCCTCCATCTGGAGAAGAGGAGAAAAGAAAGACATTTACACAGAGAAATGATGAATTCATACAGCAAAATGATGAATTCATACAGCAAATGTTATATTAATCACTCTGATTTTTAAATATTAATATCTTATCAATGGCAAAAGGAAGGTAGATGAAATTGTACAATCAGTTGCTCATAGTGGTTGTGTGTTTGTCTTTTTACCTCCAAAAGCAGCTGCACTCTCAGAAGGTTTCTCAGCTGCCATTCCTTTAAACACAGCATATTTATCAGCTGGTGACAGCGGCTTAGTACCTGGGAGTGGCATTAGTAAAGAAGGAACACTAAAAACAAAAGAGATAAAAGCAAAGTTCCTTAATTTATCCATAAGAAATCTGCATTTCCAGGTTTTATTTAAAGGAGACTCTTATGATGCCTACACAATTCGGTTTCTAAACCTAAGCTTATGCCTTAAGGAGTGTTTAATCCAGCCCCTGATGGAAGTGACCTCAGCTGGGTGAATTCCCACTTCACCTCACCCAATCATATTTCTTTGGTTCAAACTCAATTTGCACCGTTCTTGATTTTAATTTCTATTAAAATCCTGAACAAAACACTCCAGAACTTTACACCAAGGAATTCGTAGCCCAGGAGAGAACAAGCACACAGACACACCCCAGGAATCACTCCTGTTTAATTTATCCCTTTGAAAATTCCCCCTGGTAGAACTAGATACAGTAAAGAGTTAAAACTGCACGAGATTTTGACAGCTCTGTACTTTCAGCTTATCTAATTCTGATTATATTTCATTACATTTTGTAAAATTAAGATAATAAAGTGGGATCACTGTTCAAAGGAGGGAAAAGAACAACTTGGAATTTCTGTCAGTGCCAATCAGGTATCTAGTCAGCAAAATAAGGATTAGTGCACAGTTACACAAGCAAGTCTTTTAGCATAAACACACTCTATTTTATCCAGTAAAACTGCCACAACAACCTAACACCTTGTTAGCAAATGCTGGAAGATTTAGGAGAGAGCTTTGCCTGCCCTCCACACAAGCCCTGTTATCAGACCTTGGCAGCTCCACACAACAACAGCCTTTACATATGAATGATGCATTCTACCTCCAGTTTGTGTCATTCACATTGAAAACCTGAATGAATTTCTATTGCATTCTTCAGCCTGCAGCAAGAATCTTTCCAGAGCCATTTAAATCTTCTTATCAGCAGCCTACAAGCAACACACAAACAAGCACTTGCACACATGTGCTGCTGCTGGGCTGTGATGCTTGCAGGCAGGCAGTGCAACGGCAAAAAAATCGAGCTTATGGTAATATAATTAAATTTCCCATCCCTGCAAAGCAGGCTATTAGATATGCAATCTTGGCAAATGGAATGGTTAATCAGCTGTACTCCACAGATGGCTTTTTTTTTAAATAAAGCTCCATAAGCAATTAGATTATAGTTCATTGTAACATTTTGTTCAAAACTGAACGCTTTCACAACTGAATAAAGAGAACTGCTGCAGTGAAAAAGAAACACCATTTTCTGAAATATTTTTTATGATCCTCTACTTCTCATTGTGCAATTTACAAACAGTTTTCTGTCATAACTTTCAGTAATAGATCAGCTTCAGCTGCAAAATGACATCTAACATAAGATATATTTAAATCAGCATCTTCATGTGGCATTGATTGACATCCCTGGGAGTGTCCAAAGACCAGGCTGGACAGGGCTTGGAGAAATTTGGTCTAATGGAAGGTGTCTCTGCCCATGGTAGGGGGTGGAACTGATATCTTTAATGTCCCTTCCAAACCAAAACATTCTGGGCTTCTATGCCATCAGCAAAATTATATTTCTTACACAGAAGCCATTTGCTGTAGTGTAAGAGAACAATTGGGTTGAGCATCCTCATTTGATGTCACTGCTGAGGAAGCACCTGGAAATCAGGGCTCACATGGAACCCAGAGCTCTGTTTGCCACTAAGAACAGCCAGCTCCTACCCAGAAAATGTGTCTGTCTACAATCAGACACCTGTGAGGTGCATAAAGAGGAAAGAAGGCTGAAATTCTGTGGTCTTTGTAGACCTTGAAAGGTTGATTGTAACCTATCAAAGGGAGGAAACACGTTTATTTATTTCATTATACAAAACCTGCCTGATCAGGAATTACATCTTGTCTCCCAAAGGAAAAGCCAGGATTGCTGAAGTCTGAAGGACGTTTCAATTGAGATTTATAGTCAGGTATCAAAAGTTTAGACAGTGGCCAGAGAAATGACAGAAACACCAAGGACCTGGTACCTGCTCCGGTGCTGTGAACTGGCTGCTTTGGCTGCCTCCCCCTGGAAATCAGTGAAGGAGTCATCCAGGGAGCCAGACTTGGAGGCATCCTGAAACTCCTGGAAGTCATCATCTTCTGGTTTTACTACCTGAGTTACAAACAACACATGAATTGCTATGCTGTTGGCTCTTCAAACTGTCATACAGCATGAAAGCAGCTTGGAGCAGTGTGATTAAGAGGGGGAAAAAAAAGAAGGAAAAGAATCTTTCAACACCAGCATCATCAGCATTTCCACTTTGTCTGCACCTCACCCTACTCAAACACACACAGGATTACAGGGAGCAAGAATGAACAACAGAGGAACTCTACTCCTTTCACAACAAATGTTATTGATCATAGGCATGGCATCTTTTAATTCAGAACAAATATTAATAATTTAAAACAATTAATAATTTAAAATTAATAGCACTGCAAAAACTATTTTCTAAAGGATGAACCATGCCTGCAAATAGCAAAATTTATCCCCCACAAGATTTACCTTTGTAAACTGAAGGTTTTCAGTGTTCTCAGCTGCTCCTGAAACTCCTATTTTACCAACTATTAGAGTCTGTTGGGCAGTTTAACCTAAAATTCCATTTTATGTGCATTACAAAATCCTAACTACAACTAAAATCCTCTTTGGAATACAGAGCACTTTTGTACCTCTTCTAATGCCACCAGAAAGAACTGAAGAAAAAAATAAAAGAACGCCCTGAGTGGCACTTCACATTTTCAGACGTCACAGGCTGGATTTCAGCTCTGGTTTTTTTGCCATTTACTTAAAACCTGTTGTCACCATGTCAGCTGGGAAAGTGCCAGGCTGGTTTTCCCTCCAGGGAAGGGGGTTTTGCAGGCAGATTCAAAACCTGTTGTCATCATATCAGTTGGGAAGTGCCAGGCTGGTTTCCCTTGCAGGGAAGGGGGTTTTGCAGGCAGATTTTTAACCTATTCCCACTGTGCCAGTTGGGAAGTGCCAGGCTGGTTTCCCCTGCAGGCAAGGGGGTTTTGCAGGCAGATTTGAAATCTGTTGTCACCATACCAGTTGGGAAGTGCCAGGCTGGTTTCCCTTCCAGGGAAGGGGTTTTGCAGGCAGAGACTGATCTCACCTGGCTGGGTGGGTAGGAGGGCAGGAAGGCTCCCGAAGGCTGTGCTGCAGCTGGAGCAGCTGGAGCTGGGGCAGCAGCAGGAGCAGGGCCAGGGATGCTCATGCCCATCACGGATGCCCCCATGGCCAGCCCCACGGAGGCCGGGGGAGCCGCGGGCAGCAGCGGGGGCTGGCTCACCCCCCCGGGCAGCGGCACCGGGAAGCCGGACAGGGTGGGGACGGGCGCGGCTGGGAACTGGTTCAGCACCTCAGGGCTCACGGCAGGGATCCCCCTCTGCAGAGACAGCAGCAAACACACAGTTAGTTACACGTGCAGTGTTCATCCAAAGGTCCAGTGTGCTCAGCTGCTGTTTGCAGCTTGTGGAATTGAAGCCAAAAAGGAGCAGGGTACTGGTTAAGACCCCAACAGTGCCCTCGAGGTCCATGTAAGTGAATTCTATTCAACACAGAATTACTGAGATAGGAAAATGCCTCCAAGGCCATTGAGTCCAACCTCTGACTCACCTTGTCACCCAGCCCAGAGCACTGAGTGCCCCATTCCTTGGACATCTCCAGGGATGGGGACTCCAAACCTCCCTGGGCAGCCCCTTCCAGTGCTTGATAACCCTTTCCATGAATAAATTCTTCCTCATGTTCCAGCTGAAACTCCCCTGGCACAGCTCGAGGCCATGTATTCTTGTCCCATCACTTGTTGCATTTGATAATAAAAATATGTTTTATAACTATATCTAAGAACTTCAACTGACACTAAAGGAAGTAACTGAAATGTAAGTGATGCAATTAATAAAACTATAATCCCACTGAAGTTACAAGGGCAGTTTCTCCTCTGCACTTCAACAGCAGCAGTATTTATGGGAGGTGTGCAGTCCCAGGCACTGGTGCTGACACACAGCCCAGGGCAGGCTGCTCAGGGGCTGCCAGGTGAGAGCCATACCTGGGTCACTGCTATCATGGCCAGCACGGAGTACAGCTCCTCCTTGGTGAGCTTCCCGGGCGTGGTGCGGTTGGCCAACGCCCAGATCTGCCCCAGGGTCTCCCTGGGCAGCCCCGAGGACATCAGGATGGGGTAGAGCTTGGCTGTGTCGATTCCAGCAGGAGTCAGAGTGGTTTCTAAGATTTTCTTATACAGCTCTGTTGTGAGGGAGGCAGCGTTAGACAGTGACAACTGCTCTTTTTAAATATTATTGCTTTTTTATCTTGTCTCAAACTCAACGTGATATCAAATCAGGAGCACTCAGTGTAAGGCAAGGCAAGAGCATTCTGGCACTGTATTGTATCATCACGTTTCATCTAAATGTGTTATTGGATGGTCTTTACAGACAAGTTTAACTCAAGCAGAGAAATACTTTATATAAAATACACTTAGTGCTGCATTTCAAACCACGTTTCTTTAATGAAATTGCAGAATAACCCACATAAAAAGATAGTTCTAAGAGCCTTATGTATTTAAACCTCAGTGTAATCAATATTTACTACAGCAATTCATTTTCTATTCACTGTGTTATTTACACATAGAAGACAAACAGCCTTCAGAAACGAGCCTGCCTAGTTACAAGACATGCCAAAAACCAGAATACCCATGAAAGCAGCATTATCAGCAATGCATCCTCTGCTGGGATAAGCTGCTGCCATAAATGTTTAATCTAGAATTTGTTAACATGCTCAAATAAAACCCCTATTTCTTCAAATGCAGATAAGACACCATAAATATGTAACACAGCGAAAATCCAGGATTCCTCTGATGAGGGAATAAGGCTTTGATCAATAAGTGGCCACACAAAGCACACTTATTCACACCTTGCACTGCCCACCTGGCCAAACGCCCACTGGTTGGTTTACCTGGGACCAAGCTGTCGTTGTAAATCCAGGGAGGCATAATTTGCTGGATGGGGTCCTGGGGAGGGAACACTCCAACTCCTAAAGGTATTCCATTCAGTAAAAAAACAGTTGTATTAGGATACAGAGTACAATGATCTTAAGAGATTACACCACAGCTGGTCAACATCATTCAGCATTTCAGGCAAAGATTTCAGATAGGAATCACTGTGCTCAGAGGAAAAACAGATACTGCAGGAATATGAAATAATAACTAGAATGATTTGGCAGTAATAGATTATAGTTATATATGTAATGAAATAAGGAGCTCCTCTCGTGCCTCCCTCTGAACATCCAGATGTACAGAACCTAAAGTGCCATTGTCTTCAAGTTTCACAGCAGTTCTGTGTCACAACAAATTCAGCTTCCCATCAGCTCCCTGCTATTAGAGTTATTTGTGGAATAAAGAAATCCATACCTACCGCAAAACCCAGTGCTTCCCCAGAACCTCCTCCCCTGGGAAATCCACAAAGAGCCCAATGACTGAACCTCAGCAGGATCATATCCCACATCCACAAACCTGCACCCACTGCTCCCAGTCCTCAGCTCCAGGGGACACCACAGCCACCTTCACTACTACAGGCTTTCACAACATCATCTGCCACACTTCACTCACTGAAAATCAGTTCTTTCCTTCTCCACTGTGTGAACTCTTCCTCTCAGTCTCCCTCAGCAGATTTTATGCTCATCTTGGATGGAGCTCTGACCAAAAGCAGCATCATTTCAGGTTTCATTGTCTTTCCCAGCACCCTTGCATCTCTTCATCTTCCACATGGATTCCCTCCTGACCGCAGTCTAATTTCTGATCATCCCACAACTCCAAGCACATTCTCATACAAGCAATTCCTTCCATTTCACCAACCAAGTAAAAGAAATTTGCCACTTCCTCAGATCTCATTATTCTTCAGTTTTAACCCCCCTTCCATACTCAGTCAACAGTTTTAACAAAATCCAAACTGGAACAAAACCTTGTTTTAAGTGTTCCTCTACACCATCTTTTGAATATTCACCCTAAAGCACCTTGTGTCTAGTTTTAGACACAAGGTGCATGAGCAGCAAATACTTGAGAAACAAGTATTAACTAGCTAAGAGTTTTAACCTGGCAAGACCTTATGCCCTCAAGGTTAAAAGATTAAAACCCACCATGACATTGGCCATCGTTAGTGCTAAGTTTCCCTAAATTGTTTTTTAAAAGTATCTTTAGACAGCACAACTTCTTTTTCCCCAAGACAGGACAGACTATTTTAAAACAGCGAACCTGATTAAACAAACATGTTAAAGGTGATTACAACAATAAAGTCACACTGAGAAAAGTTCAGAGCAAAATCATGGCAGTTACACTTTGAGCAAGGAGCAGGAGGCACTGACATATTATTCAAGCAGGCATTCAGAGCAAAATTATGCAGGGTTGGCCTTGGAATTAGTGAACAGAGCGTTAGCACCAAGCAGCATCTCATTAGACCGAAATTCTGCCAAACGTTTGGATTGCTCACCACACTCTTCAACTGCTCTGTTTTGTTCTGAAGCCTTGTGCACCTCTGCAGCAGCACTGGGACCACTTTCATGTCCACCTACAACATCCCAGCCACTGCTGGTGAGACTGGGATGGGCTTGGCTCGCAGCCGAGGCTTTGTGCCCAACTTCGGATGTTTTAAGTTTGGTTTGCTCTCGTTCAGATTCATCTGAGCCATTAGCTAAAGCTTTCTCCTCCAAGGAAGAGCCTGAATAAACAGCAGGAGGAATTATTTATACTTGGTTATGAACTGCCCAGACTGCACTTCCACACTTTTCAAAGGTACTTTTGGTAGCACTGATGAGTTTGAGATGATCAGCCCCAGCTCAGACCAACCCTCTCTGGACACTCTCAGAGCCTGGTTCTGCCCTTTACTTACCACAAACACAACAAATTCAACAGACAAAAAACAAATAAGAGGAGGAAGACACAAAATTATTTCCTGTATTAGGATTATTGCTGCATAATCATCCAGGCATCAGGAGCAGAGGCGCCCAGTATCTACTTACACCTCCAAAATTCATGTTCAGCTCACCAACACCCCTTCAGCCTCCAAGGGAGGGAGCACACAAGTGCTCCACAGCAGCATAATCATTATTTCATATACTCAACTGTGTCTTTTTCCACACAGACTGAGGATGATGCTAAAACACAAGATTTAATTCACCTAAGATCAGGCATGTGTATATTTAGCAGTATTTGGATCCCACGTGATTTGCTTTTATAGGCAGTTCTAAGGGATGGGAGCAGGGGACTTAAATCGTCTTTTCCCATGGATCAGCAGGTTTCTGCTTAATTTCTTAAATTATTTTTTCCAGCCAGACTGAAAAAACAAAAAACCCAACAAATTAGGTAAAGACTCTATGTAGCTCAGAGGGTGACATGTAAAAGAAGATAGTTTAGAGTTACCTGGTTTATGGGTATTGGATGGAGATGCAGAGGTAGGAAAATAAGGAACCTGCCCAGTTGTACCATGCAGGGTGGCTAACACTGGAGCCTGGGCTGGAGGGACAGGTTGGAGCACAGCCTCAGTGGCAGGATGGAAAGGCTGAGAGGTGGATTGAGGCACCAGTTTGGGGGTTTCAACAGGCCCTTGCATAAAGTCACTAAATTCTTCATCATCGAGAAAAGCAGAATGGGAAACAGACACAGCACAATGGGATGGTGTGGGATGATCTGCAAATGGAATGAACACACAAGGCACAGTGATGAGGAATAAGGGTGGGAATGTGGGAAAAGTGGCAAACACTGGGAATACACAGCAAATGGGTGAGGAGGAGCAGCGTGGAGTGTGTGTGTGGCAGATGTGAAGGGTGTCATGGTCAGCATAGCAAACACAAGGGAAAACTGAGCAGCCACTTCCAACCATGCACCTCCTCTCCCAGGTTCTTAGGATGTAAACACTGAAAATTGGTTCTTGACACTGGCTGTGAAAGCATTCTGTCTGTTTTAGGCAGTCAGGGTCAAAATAAATCCAGAGGTAATATTTCAAACTGGACATAATGGGGTCTGTCAGGGGGACATTTCTCCCTCAAAGGGATGTTTTATCCACAGAAACTCAGCAATGTATCATAAGATACAAAAGAAGTGTCTGCTCATGCAGATGATTTTCTGCTTGATCCCCTCCAGTGTTACCCATTTTAACAGAACTGGTGAAGGACAGGTAGATCTACAGACAAAGGGAAGTTGTCAGAGACCACCTGTAACTGCAAACTTACCTAGGAGTGAATCCACAGCAGAGACACAAATTTTACACAGGAAAAAGCTGGCCTAGATAAGCTTTGTTTCAGTCTAGACACTAAAAAAACCTACACTACAGACCTTAAGGAATCTTAAGTGGCAATTGTTGCCAGTGTAATTAATGAGAACACAGAAGCTTGGTTTGACCATGCCCTACAACACATCAGCCAGCTGTGACAATCCACTCAAGGCTTTATACATCGTTTTGATCATTCTTAGCACTTAAACAGCACTTCTCATCTTCAAAAGCACTCTGCAAAACATTAATTAATGCTTTGACTAGAAAAGAGCAAATGCTTTATCAATTTCCTTGATGTTTCACATTTAGCACAGCACATGAGGCTTTCTGTTAGAGAATTCAAGTCTTTTAATAAAGGCTGATATCTAATATTTCACCCTCATACCCTGACGAAGCAAACAGTTGCCAGGATGACATTTGATTTTACAAACTGTTAATCCACTCGTTTTGTACCACCAAATAAAAATATTTGTTGGAATTAGTTCCCTCTGCTGAGGATTTCAAACGTTTAAGTTTTATTTTCAGTTGGAAAATGAGAAAAATTACAAACCTGGCTTTTTTGGGTGTGTTGCTGGTGTTGGATGCATTTTAGCATCTCTAGAAAAGCCATCTAAGTTCCCTTTAATGGCTTCCAAAGCATCATCTCTGCTTTTTTCACCTGTCTGAAAGAGCACAGAAAACATCTTGAAAAATTCATAGAACAGCTCAGTTTTCTTCCAATACCCACACTTCTCCAGAACCAGAATTAGCAACTGTTGCAGCGTGTGTAAAGGACTGACTCTTCCAGAAGTTTTTCAAACCATAATTCCATGCAATTCCCCACTGATGTGCTTGTTGAAAGAGACCCTCCCATTAAAAGCTATAAAAAAAAACCTGAAAAAAGGAACACCCCACTCATGATCAGGCCATACCTTGGGTTTCACACTGCTCAGGAGTCTCAGCTTTTGTTTCTGCTCTTCAAACTGCCGCCGTTTTCTTTCTTCCTCTAAGAACTTCTGCTGGTGCTCAAACCTCTTCCTGAAGGGAAAAAATTAAAATGTGTATATATATATATGTATAAAGAAATAATTTTTATGAGACTTTTCACAGCAGGTCTGTGCTTGATTTCTCCATTTCTACTGTCCCAAATTCAGATGGTTTGGTGCACACACTGCTTTTTCTCAGAGCTGGACAAGCACTACAAACTTCAGAAGCAATGGAATATCCAGCAATATTCCACAGCCCTAAACAATGCTGCTCCAGAAAAACCACATCTCCCCCTTCCAGGAAGCTTTCCCAAGAGCCAGTGAAGTGTCACTTACTGCTGCTCCTCTGCAAACTGCTTCTGCATGTCGGGGCTGTACTGGGGGGCGGCCGGGCGCATTCCCAGGAACGAGGCCTGTCCCATGTACGGCATTCCAGCTGCTGGCATCGGCCCCAGGGCCATGCCACCCTGCAACAAACACAGACACAGCTCCAGGGGATGGTTTTGTTCAATAAAAATAAAATATTGTATCTTTTTTTCCCCATAGAAAAAGCCAAACCACTGGCAGAGGCAATAGGACCAAGCCCATGAAATCCCTGTTAGGGAGTGCTGGAGGAGCACCCCTCAGCTCCAGGGGACTTCTTTTCCAATAAAAATAAAATATTATATCTTTTTTTCTCCATAGAAAAAGCCAAACCACTGGCAGAGGCAATAGGACCAAGCCCATGAAATCCCTGTTAGGGAGTGCTGGAGGAGCACCCCTCAGCTCCAGGGGACTTCTTTTCCAATAAAAATAAAAGATTATATCTTTTTTTCCCCATAGAAAAAGCCAAACCACTGGCAGAGGCAATAGGATCGAGCCCATGAAATCCCTGTTAGGGAGTGCTGGAGGAGCACCCCTCAGCTCCAGGGGACTTCTTTTCCAATAAAAATAAAATATTGTATGTTTTTTCCCCATAGAAAAAGCCAAACCACTGGCAGAGGCAATAGAATCGAGCTCATGAAATCCCTGTTAGGTTTTAGGGAGTGCTGGAGGAGCAGCCCTCAGTAGATGGCACTCTTCCTCTCCACAAGGACTCACAGTGCTCACAGCATTTGGGAAAATTGTCAATAATCAGCCCTTCAAACCCAACCTGCTCCAAGAGCAGGAAGGCTACAGCCATCCTACACTGCTTGGGATTTTTGGTTCCTATTCTAAATGATTGCATAGTACTTTTGTATTCCCTTCTACCAACCACAGGTGTGGTCTAAGCATTTCCCAGACATATCCAGGGAACCAACAATATATGAAAACAGCCCAGAAGAACCTTGTCTGAATAAACTGGATCAGAAGCATTTGCTGAGAAAAATATTCTGGGACATTCAGAGCAGCAAAGCTGCCTAATATAGAAGGAGCCAGAAAATAATTTACTTTTCTTACCATTCATTTTGAATTTGGTCTCAGAACACGTAGGAAGAGAACAAAAGTTGTTTATTATTTTTAGACCAGCTCTCATAAAAACATCTTCCTACTATAAATTTCGTCAAAATAACATAATAAATTCCAAGTGGGGGAGGGAAGGGAGTGTAAGGAGATGGCAAAACACAATAATTCAATTTGTGACACAGCAACTTGGTTAGAAAGTCATGCAAAAACATTAAATTTCAGCAAAGTGCAAATTTGTATATAAGCACTAAATAGAAAACAATAGATTAAAAGAGAGAAAACATAATATTAGCTGCTCATATTTCACTATTATTCCTCAATTAGCAACAGCAGCACTAAAGACAAAGTTACATTAAGGGAAAAAAAAAATTCTAGTGATAGCTTGGAGCAACCTGGGACAGTGGAAAGTGTCCCTGCCCATGGCAGGGGTGGAACTGGATGATCTTTAATGTCTCTTTCCACCCAAACCAGTCTGGGGCTGTGCAGTTTCAGTCCACATTTCACTGCCACACACCTGCATGGTCATGGGTCCAGGAGGCATCTGAGAGCCATAATTCATTCCCATCATCCCTGGCATATTGGCCTGCATGACAGGAACCATTGGAAATCCTTGCTGTTGCATAGGAATCATCCCTGCAATGAAACATTAAACAAGCTAAGTGCCCAGTTAATATTAAAAGGTTTTTTTTCCCCCCCTCTTCCCTAACCCTGTCTCCCTCACTTAATTGTTTTTTGTTTACTAAACTAGTGAAGGAGAATAAAAAGCTCTGAGTTGTGCTGGACTGTTTAAAAATAAAAATAACAAAATTTGCTACACTGCAGGCAGCCACAGGATTTCCTTAGTTTAGACACTGGTCAGTCTACAGGGAAAAACGTTACAGGGCTTTTCAGTAACTAAGCTGATGAATTCTCCCACCATCCTAAAGATTCTCTGTGGGTTTCTTCCCACATGATTTTTCTGGAAGGGTCATTTCCAATTAAAAAGATTTAATTAACCAGGGTGACTGGTGCTGGTAATTCCCATTTCTCTTGAAACCAGCAGCTTCTGAAAATCAATCTTGGGAAATAAAGTCAACCTTTCACAAAGCACCTTCACACTGTGACCTGCCTGGATAACCTGTCTGTAGGTTAATTAGCACACTTTAGGTTAATTAGCCCAGTACATGTGTTAGAATGATAACAATACTTGTCAGTAAAAGCTAAACTTGCACAAAATTGGACAAATCAAGCTGGAATGTATTAATTCACTGAATAAAGCAAGGGTGTTATGTTTCAGTAACTTCCTGTCTCACATTTTGCTGTCTTGGGAGACAAACACTAACATGCACTTATTACCAGCATACCATGAGATAATTATGCAAAAACACTCCAGGAGGGCATGACACAGGCAGGAATAATCCATGAATCAGTGCCTGAGATTTTAATAAAAAACTCTCCATTTTCCCTGTAAGTTCTCTGCATATTTTCCCCTAATTAAACGAACAGCAGTGCATCAGGAATGAGGACAAAGGCAATTTAAGGCTGAGGCTCTCCTATTGTATTAATACTTTCCACACAGGTTGTGACTCTTGTCCCAGGGTCTTGATGTGCTTTGTAAATATTTACCAGGTCTTGCAACACCCACACAATATGGGTATACACAGCTGGGAGATGAAGCAGAGAGAGGTGAAATACCACACTCAAAATAACACCAGAATCTAAAAGGCAAATTCAGGTTCAAAAGGGAGATGTAGTTTTCCTGGACCTTGAATCCAGATTCTGGTGACACTGCTTCAACAACACACAAGAGGTTTTCCTAAGAGAGGCGTGAGGGTCAATTGAGCAGAGCTGAATTTAAGGGCAAAAACCAGCTGTGGAGTTCAATTAATAATCACACCTCTGAACATCACTGCAGACCTGGTTTAGGTCTAATTCATCTAAACAAAATAAAGAACTTTGTGCTCAAAATGTGAAGGTGATACATACCTTGAGGGGGGCCCAAGCCACCTGCAACGGGAAACATGAAACTGCAGGAGGAAAACAAGAGTGTGTGAAATTCTGTCACTTTAGTGCAAATATCCAGAACTGAAAATCCACCTCGACTTCCATGTCAGCACCATCACCAGGAGGCTCCCACCTTCTGGGCAGCACTGGCAGCTGCTCCTGCAGGTCCCACAGAACAGGGAAAAATGTTATCCCTCAGCAGGACCCCCCAGCAGATCTGGAAACAAAGATCTGATCCTCCCAGCAGCCCTGACACAGCTTTGACTCATCCACATCACCCACAGGAGACTTTCGGCACCCACACAGCTTGGGAACAGGTCAGTTCCTTGTGTAGGCTAAGCACAGAATGAATAAACATCTCCTCTTGGAAGTATCTGACTCAGCAGGACCATTAACTGCACCACAGAACACTTCTCAGCTGCTTAGGAACGGCTCTTCTGAAGGAAAATAAACTATTCACAAAACACCGTCACTTTTTGCCCCTTTTAGAAACATTAGGTATCACAAAATAATGGAGTTTCTATTTTTCTCAGTTATCTAATCACAACAACAACAACCAAAAAAAATAGCACCTTGGAGAAAACATTCATTCACATACCGAGGGTCAAGTGCACCTGGAGGAAGAACCATTAAAATTTCAACTAAAATCCTAATGGAAATTGCTAGCCCTTGCTCTCAAACAGCAAAAAAGGACCTGGTTTAAAATTCTCATTTGCAAGCAACTTGCAGAAACCCACATCAGCAGCAATTTCCCAAACAAGAACCTCACTCAGTGTCCCAGGCAGTTATTGCATCAAAGTGCTGTGGAAGAGGAACACACTTATAGATATTCAATGTTCAATTCCAAGGCTGGATGTAAAAGAAACTGCCTAAGAGTAGAAGAGAAAATGCCATCAGAAATGGCTGCAGGAAGTCCTGAAAGCCAACCTGGCTTATAAATATAAAAGAGCTGTGTAATATGAGCACCAAGATAAAATAAGGAATTTAAATTATGCATTTATCCAGGAGCAAATTGCACCTCCCCACTGTACAGGCAGCAGGTCACAGGGTCACCAAGACAACCCACTTGCTCTTCAGTTCATCCTCTAACCAGGATCTTCATCATCCTGAAGTTTCTTCTTCAGCCCTGACCATTGTGTGCTGATTTCTCCTTCCAGAGCTATCACACACCTGTGCTTTCCAAAGGTCCAGTCTTGCCATCCTCACCATTTGGGGTTCTCCCTCTGAAAAACTCTGCAGACTCACACACCTCAGCCCCAAACATGTGCAGGGCCTGGTTCTCACCACAGCCAAGGTCTGTTTAACTGCATTCAGTCATTTTAATCTCTCCTTGGCATACAATATCAACATGAAAACAAGCAGACTTAATTCAGTCAGAATGATGAACTATTAAATGTAATTTCTGAAGAACTCCTAAGTATGGAGGAATGTTCTAAGCTTCATGCTTCCCTTCTTGTAGGGGAACCTGCTCAACAAGAGTTCTCCAAACCAGCAAATGCAATGAGAACTGAACAAGCCTTGGGAGGTACCACTTGCTTGTTGGAAGTAAGTAAAGGCCAAACTATTAAATATTTATCCCTTTCTACAGAGCTCCTGGTTTATTTATAAGTCTCTGCTAAAAAAAAATAAACAATCAACAAAAAACCCCTCAGCTAATTAGAGGGCACTGGAAGAGGAGCTGGTCCAAAGTAGCAAAGCAAGCTCTGGATGTGCCACTCAGATCTACCACGGATTCACTCCAGGATTCAGTGTGCAACTGCCAGCACCAGCCACACTGGCACAGCCCCAAACCATCCCACCAAGGGGGATTTATTACTGAGCTGCTTTTTTGGAGATGCAAAAATGCCCCGAGCAATCAGTGAGAGCAGCTGGTTCTGGTGGCTGCGTGAGACTGACTTGGGATACACCACACAAATGCAATAAAGAGAAGGGAACCAAGTGATCACCCTACAACAGACCTCTTAAAGCAGTACTACAAATCTGTAAATTCCTACTAAATGAGTATTTTAAATATGGAGCTTAAAAAAAAAAAACACCAAGAAGCCTCAGACCAGCCAAGCAACAGCTTCAGCAGGAGCGTGGGGAGAAGCAACTCCTTTTCTGAATTAAAACTTCACTGTAACAGCTCCAAAGCACACAGAACATTCTCCCATCTACAAAAGTGGATTTTTAAACCCCTTAATTCCCAAGCAGTACAACTCTTATTGATGCAACAGAATGTCAGACGATTTTTGAATGGCAGAAATGCACGAAAATTGAAGTGAAATCAGGCAAAGAACCCACATGGACACAGAACAGAACTTTACCTCCAGACTTTGTCCTCAAAGAAACCAAAACACTATCAACAGGAAATGGTGATTTGTAAATCCTTTTATTTTTCACAACCTTTATTTCACTGACAACATTCCTAATAACACTGACAAAACCTTGGGCTTCGGATATCCAAGACAACTCAATGAACTTAATTGTCAAACGCAAAATTTCCTCAGCCTCTCTAGAAGTAGGACGAGATAAATAGCAGACAAGAGCCTACATTGAAAAAAAAACATTACTAGAGTCTTCAAAGGTGGTGAAATCCAGTTTCCCAACCTTTCCAGAAACACAACAACAACTCTTTTAACGCTGGTTCTTTCTCCTGACAGGATTCCTCAGTCCTCCCTCTGGCCAAGGTGCCCTTTGTGAGAAGGAGAGGAAAAGGGAAGTCCCTGGGGAGGCTGGGACCCAGGAGGCCACAGACAGACCTGCCCAGCAGTGACAGGAACATTTACTGCTGCTGACACCAGAACCCCCAAATCCTCCCCACCCCAAAATCCGAGACTGCGGCTGCAGAGCCTGATGGCAAGTGGGGCACAACTGCCCAAGCCTGCACACACCGGGGAGATCAGCTGGGCCCCCAAAAATGTGAATAAATCTCAGTAAAACGCAGAGCTACCGTGGCTGCTTTCCCAACAACACACCCGGGACCTCCCCACCCCACCCAGGATCCCACCACATCCTGCCTGGGACCTTGATGTTCCACCCAGGATCACAGGTACCACACCTGAGCCCCACACACCCTACCCAAGACCCCACAAAGCTCACCTGACAACCCACGAACCTCACCTGGGACCGCCACCCAAGATCCCAATACCTCACCTGAGAGCCCACACACCACACCTGCGACCCCCATATCCCACCCAGAACCCCATGTACCATACCTGAGACTCTACACACCCCACCTGGACCTCCAAATCCCACCTAGGACCCCATGTACCATACCTGGGACCCTACACACCCCACCTGGACCCCCAAATCCCACCTAGGACCCCATGTACCATACCTGGGACCCTACACACCCCACCTGGACCCCCAAATCCCACCTAGGACCCCATGTACCATACCTGGGACCCTACACACCCCACCTGGACCCCCAAATCCCACCTAGGACCCCATGNGGACCCCTGCACACCCCACCTGGGCCTTGACCCCTCTGTCCTCACACCCCACCTGCGCTCCAAGCCCCCACCCCAGCCCTCTCATCGCCCCCCAGCTCTGCCCTTCCCTGCCTCCCCTTAATTCCCCATCACCACTCCCCCATTTGTCCCGTCCCTCTCCACAGCCCCNGTGTACGGCCCTCGGTTCCTGTGTTCCACAGAGCCACGGCCCCTCCGCTCCCCGGTGTACGGCCCTCGGTTCCTGTGTTCCACAGAGCCACGGCCCTCTTGGTTCCTCTGTTCCACGGCCCCGCCGCTCCCCGGTGTACGGCCCTCGGTTCCTCTGTTCCACAGAGCCACAGCTCCGCCGCTCCCCGGTGTACAGCCCTCGGTTCCTCCGTTCCACAGCCCCACAGAGCCACGGCTCCACAGAGCCTCGGTTCCTCCGTTCCACAGCCCCACAGAGCCACTGCCCCACCGAGCCACGGNCCCTCGGTTCCTCTGTTCCACGGCCTCGCCGCTCCCCGGTGTACAGCCCTCGGTTCCTCCGTTCCACAGCCCCACGGAGCCATGGCCCTACAGAGCCTCGGTTCCTCCGTTCCACGGCCCCACAGAGCCATGGCCCTACAGAGCCTCGGTTCCTCTGTTCCACGGCCCTACAGAGCCTCGGTTCCTCCGTTCCACGGCCCCACAGATGTACAGCCCCACAGAGCCACTGCCCCACAGCCCTACAAACCCTCAGTTCCACAGCTCGCTTCCACACCCACAGAGCCCCTCTGTTCCACACCCCACAGTCCAACTCCATTCCTCCGTTCCACAACCCCACGTTCCCACAGCTCTCCGGTTCCATACCACAGAGCCCCTCACTTCCACAGTTCCTCCATTCCACAGCCCCACAACTCCTCTGCTGTGCCGACCTAAAGCCCCACAGGCTTAGGGAAAACCCTTTAAATGGTTCTTGGTTTCACAGCCCCACAACTCCACGATTCTTTGGTTCCACAGCCCCACAGCCCCTCGGTTCTCGGATCCCTTGGTTCCTCAGCCCCATAGCTCCCGGTCACCAGGAAAGGCCTGGATGGGGATAAGTGGCCCCGGCTTCCTCTTGGGATCACTGGTTTCCAGCATCCAAACTTTTCCATAAAAAGGAAAAGAAAGTGCTGCCTTTCTGCCCCACCTCCCCCAGGGTCACCTGGGGATATGTGACACGAGCCCAAAGTGACAGGACAAGAGGCAACGGATTCACAGCGACAGAAGCTTAGATGGGATATTGGGAAGAAATTCCTACCTGTGAGGATGCTGAGGCCCCAGCACAGGTTGCTGTGGCTGCCCCATCCAAACTAGAATAAAAACCAAGATAATCCTGTCCAGAAAATCTTCCTTAAAGGACTGGAGTTGCAAAGAAGCCATTCCTGCCTGACTGGAATTCTGATGACAAAACCAGGGTGGGCTGAGAACACACTGGGTAGATGATGACAGGGAAAACACAGAGAGCTGGGCCTTTTTTGCCTGCAGAATTGTTCCACCAAGGTTGCACAGAAACACAGGTCTCTGAATTAGCATCTTATGACTTTGTTTATTCTGGTTTCTGGCTCAATTATAAAATAGTACAAAATTACTGGACATGTAAAGTATTAGTTATTTCAAAATAATTTTCTGGAAGAAAAACAGTAGGAAGAGCAAGGCTTTACTTTCACATACAAGTGGGTTTGTTTTGGCTTTTTTGAAGTGTCCAGGGAAGTCTCTGACAGCTATGTTTATCAGACCTGACGGTAAACATTGTGTGTTTTTTTTCTCTGAACCTCCTGAAAGTGTCTAAAAAATGTCTTGGGGGCGATCTGAACACAGACCATATTTTCAAGGAGCAATACAAAACTGTGTGAAAGTACCACAAACTGATGCTGGCTTTAAACTGTTCTCAGAAACACACAGTATTCACTGCACGAGCACATGCTCCAGCTTCTATAAGAAGCATCCAGGAATTCTTTCCTGGCATTGCAGTAGAGACTTTCTAGGATGTCAACCTCCACCCTCACCCCAAAGGAAACATGAGAAATGTTTTTCTCCCTTCACCATCACTGCCATCTTCGTTCTTCTGTTCCAGCACAGACAAGGTGTCAGCCCCAGCTCACCAGTCTGAATTCAGCTTTCTGAAACAGTCTGTAATTTACTGCCCTTTTTGTCTTCTTTTTCTTTCTTCTTTCCCTTAGTATTTTCCTTTGTAGTTTTCCTACAAGAAACACATTGGAGATCAGGACACCTGAACATAACCAGTGGCTTAAACTCAGGCTGCTGTCACCTGACACACGACACCACACAAGGCAAAACGTTGTCATTAATCCAAGCTCCAGTAGACAGATATTGACATTAAAACTTCATCACTAAAATAATTAAGACTGTGTGGTTCATCCAAACAGGTTATCTGTTCCTTTGCTTAAATGTTCTGGGCTGTTTCTGGATAAACAGCATTTCTTACCTCCTCTTCAGCAAAACCTACTTACATTTTTCTTTTGCCTTTTTTCAGGAAGCACTTTGGGGTGGTACAAATGGATTCTCTTGTCAAAGGTTTCTTAATGAATTTCTTCTTTTGTTTGCTGAGAACAACATTTAGTGAAGAAAGATGAAATTACTAGGGTTTCTAGTTCTAGAAACAACCATAAGTTATTAAAAAGCACTGATTAAAAGACTGGTCAACTGCTCAAATGAACATACCTCTGCAGTTTGGGCAAATGTTTTATGTATTCTGGCACAGGACAGCCAGCTCGCTGGATAACATTGGCAATACTGGAAAGGACAGGAGGGAAGAGATCAACTCCAGTGCTTGGACAAGTGATAAATATTTTTTGTGGAAAACAGCAAACCAAACAAACTGGCTGGTTTGTTGTTGGTCTTTTGTTTTGTGGTGATTTGTTTTTTTTAAGCAAGAAATAAAGACATTATTAACAAGGACATATTACCTCCGTAATAAAGGTTTATCATCTTCTGTAAAGAAAGTGACTGCCTTTCCTCTGTGTCCTGCTCTTCCAGTACGACCTGCCAAGCACACATTTTGCAGAGTAGAGATTTTACTTTAGACATCTCCCTTTATTCCTCCTCACAGCCCCAGCCTCCTGATGCATGTTCACAGACTAAGCATATCCCAAGCAGCCAATCCCCAAACATTGCTCCCAGTGAATGAAAGCACAGCTATATCTGAAACATCTAAATAAGGTTCACAGAGTGCTGACAAAAATGAGAGCATCTACATTAAAGACCTCAGAAATGGGAAAAAGGAGGTGATTTGTGAGCCATGCCTCACCTATCCTGTGGATGTATTCCACTGCACTCGTTGGCAAATCATAATTGATGACCATATTCACACCTTTGAAGTCCATCCCTCGAGCCAGTAATGCTGAGCAGATGAGCACCCAGATCTTCCCAGCTCTGAAACTCTGCACTACTTTGTCCCTCTAGGAAAAGAACAGAAA
The DNA here is from genome assembly GCA_013397075.1 of Rhabdornis inornatus. NCBI lineage: Eukaryota > Metazoa > Chordata > Aves > Passeriformes > Rhabdornithidae > Rhabdornis > Rhabdornis inornatus. The sequence continues at coordinate 729,985 of VWZS01009079.1, forward strand.
ATATATTTGGAAACAGTTAAAATAGCAATTTGAGAAGAAAGAGGTGAACTTGTTTCCTTAAAGCCCTGACCAAAAACCTGCAGGAATTTGCTGCCGCTTACTTGGAGTTACATTCCAACCCTTTTCTTTTACCTTTCTTTCTAAAGCATTTCTTGAAAAGAAATAAAATCCTCCTACCTGTTGCTGAGTCTTGTCTGCATGGATGACATCCACATTGATGCCTTCATAAATAAGCTCATGGAAAAGCTCTTTAGCCCTCTCAATAGACTGTACAAAAACGAGGACTGGAGGAGCAAAACCCTGCAAAAGAGTAAGTTTATCTCAGGTTCCAAAGTCCTTTTCCTTGCAGAAACTGAGACACAGCAGATTTGGGCAATGGTTTAACATATGTGACAGAGAAGTGTTTGACCTGGGAACTTGGGAGTCTCTGACAGAACAGGAAGAAGAACATGCTCAGTCTCTCCAAAATACCTTTTTAACAAGCTCTCTCATTGCTGTTAGTTTTCCTGTCTCAGATCCAACAAACAGCAGCTCTTGTTCTACTGTCTCTGCTGCAGAGTTTCTGAAAGCAGAAATCCAACAGAAACCCTTCAGTTTTTTCCATATACATAAACAAAAACCTATGTATTAATAAATACATGCAGTACATATAACCCCCATAAAAATATTACCTAGTGGATGAGAAATACTGCACAACAAAACCTATTTCACCAGTGCATGCTCCTAAGATTGATTATTTGATGATAAAGTAATTAGCAAAGGAAAGGAACACTTTGTTCAACACACGAGAAAGATCTACGTGCCTACACAATTTTTTCTGGAGACAAACAACCTGCAGTGCTGACTAACAACAGCCACAAAACCTGACGAAACAAAGAAACCAATGTCCCAGGAAACAAAAAACCCAGAAAACACCTGCCTTGCTCCAACAGACACCAGCACAACGTTGTCCAGGCTGAGCTTACACCACTCCTCCACGTCGTGGGCGAAGGTAGCGCTGAACAGGGCCCTCCTGAGCAGGTGGGAGGTGCATGCCAGGAAGATGGAACCCAGCTGGTCCCTGAATCCTGACTTCCCATCCTCAAACAGCTTGTCTGACTCGTCCACCACCAGCCACTCCACGCTAGGAACAGGGAGGTTTGATTTTCAGGAGTGCCACTTCTGAGTGGCAAAGCACATTTGAAACAGACTCTCATACCTGCTCAAGTCTATTGCTGGAGGATCTTCTTTCAGCAAATAAATGAGTCTGTTGGGAGTAGTAACCAGTATATCTATTAGAAGAAAAGAAGCAAATGTCAAAAAAAACCACAAAATAAACCCAACAGAGCCCTGAGAAACACCAGTTCCAACCCAATCTGCCAGAGGTACAGTTTAGCAGAGTCAGGCTCACTTCTCATTTCTTCCCTGCCACCTTTAACCATCTCTTTAAAACCACACAGCCCAAAGAGAAAGGTCAGTGACACTTCTTAATTTTTTAGAAGCACTTCAGTCAGTTACTAGAACAGTTACCAAATTTCTTGGAGGACTTGGGCCCAAACTTCTTGGCTGCCTCAGCTGCCTTGTGGATCATGTGGATTCTGAAGCCTGTGCCCTCTGCCAGCTTCACCAGCTCCCGGTGGGTCTGAAAAGGCAGCAGAGATTGGATTTCCAAACTGAGCTGATGAGATTTCCAACCTAAAAAACTGCTGGCAATCATGGGGTCATGGAATGGTTTGGCTTAGAACGGATATTAAACCTCATCTAGTTCCCCCTGCCATGGCCAGGGGCACCTTCCACTATCCCAGGGTGCTCCAAGCCCTGTCCAGCCTGGCCTTGGGCACTTCCAGGGATCCAGGGGCACCCACAGCTGCTCTAAGCAACCTAATTCTGAAGCTAGAGCTTCAAACCTCATCCTGATTTCAGTGTTCAAAGAAAGCTCTCTGGTTTCCTTAGCATAATAAAATGCAGCTCTCTAACAGGCATTATTCATGTCACTACCATAAGTGGCTCCCTCTTTCACATGAATGAAAACTGCCCAAAGGTGTCATTTTTATTTCACTTTAATAACATAGCTTTGTTATGATGTTATTCCTTGAAATCCCAAGTTTGAGACAAACAGATAAACCTCTCGTAGCAATCTCAAGTAGGAAAGGAGGTTTTAAGAGCACCTGAGCATTGGGCAGTTTAAAATATGATCAAAGGATCTTGAGCCTCTAATCTAATCGTTTAGATTAGACTCAGATAATAGATATGTACCCACTTCACAGAAGTCAAAACACTTGAAAGAAACATTTAAATTAGCTTTCTCTGATATATAAGGGCAATAAAGGAAAAAAATATTTACTAAGCTGCTATTTTACTGATGCAGAGTGAAAACATTGAAGCCCATCAATGTGAGATTCCCTCAACACACACCTGGCTGGCAAGTTCTCGGGTGGGTGATATGATCAGAGCCCTGAATCCTTTGTTCCTGGGTTGCTTCAGATGTGTTAAGAGAGGGATACAAAATGCCAGTGTTTTTCCAGACCCTGTAGGAGCTGAAGCCAGAAGCTCTCGACCCTGTAAGAAAAAACAAGGGCCTGTATTTCAGCAGGAAAAAAAAACAACTAGTAAAACCTCCTTTCCCATAAATATCAATGCTGCAAACTGACCCAAAATACCTTAAGAAATAGATGAGGAAAATTGTAAAAGCCAAACTTTCAATTCTGAAGAAGTTGATCCAGCTTTAAAACTGCCATAAATGCAGCCATGGCCCCAAGCTTTGCCAGAATCCCTGAAACCCCAGAAAACTCACATGCAGCATGACAGGAATTGCCTGCATCTGGATGGGTGTTGGGACATGGAAGCCTGCAGCCCGGATGTTCTCCATGATTTTAGGGTGGACTTTGTACTCCTTCTGAAGCTGATCAAAGGTGGCAATGGGGTCAGGGAGATCTGTTCCCTGAATGTTGATCCTGTGCTGGTTCCTGAAGCGATTTATCTACAAGGCAAAACACAAAATCCTTCTTAATTTTGCACCATAAAACTCACCACGTGTGGATTCATCTCCTGGTTCTTTCCCCCACCCTCAGTCACCCTCCTCCAATGAGGAACCACCATAAATAAACCTCAATTTTAGATCAAACACCCACAGAACACCAGGAACCCACTGTTGCATCAGAATTCCCTGGTCCCACCTTTTCTCTCCTCAAGCGTTCAAGCTTCTCTACAGTAGGCTTTTTGTCTTTTGCATCTTCAAATTTTGCTTCCAGAGAGGACATCCACTTTATTCCATTGTTTTCTGACAGCTCTGGCATTGATACTGCTCCTGGAAGTTGCAAATAAATTGAAATTTCCTTTAGTAAAATACAGACAGGCATTATTTGGAGACAATAAAATCTCAGAATCTTTTTTCTCTCATTCTCAATAAAACTAATGAAGACTCCAGAAGGATGGCAACCACATTCCCAGCTCCCAGCACTAAATCTTGCCCCAGTTATTAGATCACCTCTGAGCCAAGCCAGCCAAGGAACCCAGAACTGGATGGGCTTTAAGGTCCCTTCCAACCCAAACCATTCTGGAATTCTTTGATGATTCTGCCAGGCGTACATGCGTGTGTGTACAAATACCTCGTGTCTTCTTCTTTTTTCTTTTCCCTTCACTGCTTTCTGCCGTTCTTTTCCTCTTTCCATCATTTTTCCCTGCTCCATCTTCCTGCTGCTTCACCTCCTCTTCAGCCCCTGCGAGCCCCCAGCCCCCCTCGGCAGATCCCTGAGGGGCTCCCTCCTTATTCCCGAAGAAGTCGAGGCTCTCCAGCGAGACGCTGTCGCGGTTCCCTTTAACCACCTGCGGGAGAACAGCGAAAAGGGTGAGACGCCATGGGCAGGCCCCGCTCCTCAGCGCCGCGGGCGGGGAGGGGACAGCGCTCCGGAGCCTGAACCGCTCAGGGCCGATCCCCGAGCCCTCCCCTCGGTGTCCCCGTACCCCGAAGCGCCGCGCATCCAGCCCGAACCGCCGCACGTCAAAGCGAGCGCCGGTCCCCAAACGCCGGAACAGCTCGTGGGTCTCCATGCTGCCGCGCTCCCAGCAGCCCCCGCGCCGCCGCCGGAAACGGGGATCACTTCCGGTGGAGCGGGCGGTCACCATGGCGACCGCCATGGCGGCTCGCTGCCATGGCGACGGCGCGGCCGCGCTGCTCTAGGCCGCAGCGTGGGAGCGGCTGTCGCGACAGCACGAGGCTGGCGAGAGAGGATTCCTTGATTCCTTCCCCCCGTGCGGCTGCGGATGGCTCCGTGTGGCCCCTTCCAGTCCTGGAGTCTGGGAGGGAGCAGACAGGAGGATGCTCTTAAGCTGCACCAAGTGAAATATGGGTTGGATATTAGGAAAAAGTGTTTTATGGGAAGAGTGATCAAGTACTGGAATGGTCTGCCCGGGGAGGTGGTGGAGTCACCATCCCTGGATGTGTTTAAAAAAAGACTGCATGTGGCACTTGGTGCCATGGTTTAGTTGAGGTATTGGGGCATGGATTGGACTCAATGGTCTTGAAGATCTCTTTCAACTCTGTAATTCTGTGATTCTGAGATTCTGAGATTGTGTGATTCTGATTCTATGATTCAGTGATTGATTCTGTGTTGTTACTGTCCTGTGCACAACCACTTTGCTTAATCCTCAATTTATACTAATACAATCCAGCCTTACAAGTGTGCCCAAAGAAAGAAATGCTTGAGGCCATGGCAGGAGGAACCTGGCAACTGGCTGAGCTCTTCAGGGCATTCAAGAAAGTTTGCCCAGATTAAGATCAGAATTTATTTAATGAATGTATTTATTCATTATGATAAACTGTGAGATCCAATAGTGCAGGTAAATCTAGTACTCTATCAGATCAAACTATACAGATTTTTCCTGGTTGTTCATGAAGGAAAACAAACAGAAATTTAATTAGCAGCAGCAAAAATTATTCAATGTAATAAAAGTCTCAAGGGCTAAAGGTTTATATTGCTGAAATCCAAGAGCTCTAAGACACATAGGCCATGGATAACATTTGCTACTTTAATAACAAACTTTGGGATGAAAAATTGGGTAAACCTGATCCTCCCCTCCACCCTTCTCTGCCTGATTAATAGCGCTTTTTCTTTGCCAGACTTTTAACTCCCCAGCAAATGGGTGGAAGCAGACCCAGGGACGTGGGTGCAGAGCACCACAGCGGTGACAATTCCCCTTCTTGTGTCCCCAGTGGTGTATTTCCAGTGAATAAAGACTCAGCTCTGCATCCTTCGTGCTGTTCCCAGGCTGAGGCTCCTGCTTTCTGCTGGGAGCAGTGACTAATTGTTGCTGCGAGAGGATGGGCAAGAATGTGGAGGCATTTGTGTAACAAAGAACTATAAATCATCTCCAATATCCATCACTCACCAAGGGATGCTGTTGGCAGATTCCAGAGTGAGGAAACAGGGAATACTCTCTCCATCGGTCAGCTGGGAAATCCCTTTGTGCCAGGGGTGAGGAGCTCTGCTTCTGAGGGCAGAAATCCCTGTGCCAGGAGCGAGGGACCAGGAGTATCCTGAGCTGGGGTCCACAAGGATCATCCAGTCCAGTCCAACCCCTGGCCCTGCACAGACCCCCAACAATCCCACCGTGTGCCTGAGAGAATTGTCCAGAAGCTCCTGGAGCTCTGGCAGCCTCAGGACTGTGCCCATTCCCTGGGGAGCTTGTTCCAAGCCTTACCACCCTCTGGAGCTCCCGGGGCTCTCATCACTCTGTTGCTGCTGCTCTGAGCAAAGCCTTGCAGAGCAGGGCCTCCCTCAGGTGCCAGCAGCAGAAACCCCACAAGGCAAAGGATGCCTCGCTTTGTTCTCTGCCACTGATCCAAAAGGAAAAGCACAGAGCCTCCTCACAGGGAGTTCCCACTCCCACAGCAAAGAGGAAACACCCACCTGTGCCAGGCTAAGGGGGCATCGACCCCCCAGCCACAGCCACCTAGGGGGGGCAACAGCCTTCATGACCCAGCTTGTGTTTTTCCTTGAACCCCCTGCTCTGGCTGCACGTGCTGAGGAACCTGGGCTGGGTACAGCCTTAGCAGAGGAGCAAAGCACTGCCCCTTCTGCCTGGAGTCACTGGCAGGATGCCCACGGGCTGCACAGGGGTGTGGGGAGAGCCCTGGCTCCTGATTTCACTGCTTATTCTTGCAGGGAGTCCCCTGCAGCAGCAGGTACAGGTGGGTGGGGAACAGCCAGGTGCCCTCCTGACCCCGACACAGCCCCATCCCTCCAGGCTCAAGGATCTCTGGGGTGGTGCAGGGCAGCTCTGGTGAGATGTGCCACTGGGCAGGTCACTGGGCTGTGCCCCGGGCATGGAACTGAAATAAAATCACACAAGATGGCAAAGCAAATCAGGTGAGTGCATTTATTCCATCACATGCACAACCAGGTCTGAGATGCTGTAGCCTTGGGCTCCTGGAGAAATCCAGCCAAGCCAACATTTTCTCTGTGTGTGTCCATCTGTTGCACAGGTGTAGGGCAGGAATTACAGGACAGTGGGACTCCTGCACGTGTGCCCCTCACGCCCTGCCCTCCTGCTTCATCATCATCACTAATATGCACATCACAGTCAATTAGCCCGGCTGAGCACACTGGTGACCTCTGACCCCTGCTGTGTCCCCCGATCCATTAACAGCCCCTCAGCCCTCAGTATGAATTGATGTAGCATCCATTCTCTTGCAGCAAAGAAACATGCGTCCTCATTCAGCTGTCCATTTCCACTTTCTGTTCCTTTGTGCTCCCCTTCTGTTCCCTGTGTTGCTAACCTGGTCACCACTTCTTGACCCCACGTCCTCGTCCCTCCCACGGGTGTTGTAATCCCAACCACTGCCAAAAAACTTTTACTTTTTTCCCCTTTACTCACGTCTTATTTAGCGAAAAATGGTTTCCAGCAGTGTGGGAGCTTTGATCCCCTATTCAAGAAATCCTTGCAATGTTTTTTTAAAGACTTTCTTTCTAAGGCAAATGAATTCTTCATAAAGGGGGAAATGGTGTGCTGGTTGGGCTCTGTTCATCTGAGGAAGACAAACGATCTGTTTTATTACTTGAAAAGCATAACAGTTGAGTGTGTAGATTTGTGATTTATCTGTAATTAAGAATCCATTTGAGCAGCGTATTAATTACAGAGAGGAAGATTCGTTTTGTTGAGTGGAAAAGTAAAATCAAAGTTCCTTGAATTAGAAGACAGCATAAAATGCCTGAGGCTTTGGTTTTCCATGGCTCTGCATTACACCTACACTGGGACAGAACAAAAAACTCAAGTGTGCCCTAGATTTGACTTTTAAATTTTCTCTTTGGGTCAGAGAAATGAAGTCCGGGGGCTCAGAGAGCTCTCCCTGCCGGTGCTGGTGGCTCCCCCAGCGCTCCCGTTCTGCCCGGGCTGCTCGGATTGAGCTGCACACGCCGCTCCTTTGCCAGGGGCTGCAGCAGGGAAAAGGATCCTCCAGGATTCAGTGGTGCCTTGGCCGCTGCGGGGAGCCCAGGCAGGGCAGGGCAGGGCAGCACCCGGAGCTGCAGGAACAATCGGGGACGCACTGGAGCAGGCAGAGAGGTTTTCTCTGGATGCTCAGTGCGTTTTGGAGTGTTTGGGTGCAGCGCGTTGGTTCAGGACAGCAAACTGTTCCCGAGCTGTTGTGCTGGTCTTTCTGGCTCACATCTCTGCCCGCATCAAACCTGTTCACGGATTAGTGAAGATGTGCTGCGGGCACATCCCGGACCCCGCACGTCAGCGGGCGATGGGATCAGCGCCTGGCACCGGCACCGCTCCGGCTCCTGCCCCGCGGGCACTGCCCGCACACAGCGCGGCCTCGAAAGGCAAGGCAAGCACTTTGCATTCCTCTGTGTGCTCCTCAAACTCCGCCACCAGCCCGATTCAACCCGCTCCTAAAGGCTGCGGAGTCTGCTGGCAATGGAGAATGGCAACGCTGTCCCTGTCACCTGTCACCTGCGCGGGCTGCAGAGCCCAGCCCTGGCACAGCCCAGCCCAGCCCTGGCACAGCCCGGCCCTGGCACAGCCCCGCACTGCTCCTGCTGACATTCCCGGCAGATCCGGCCACCTGGCGGGACTGGCAGAACGGGTCTGGAGAGCCCGAGTGTGTGAGCGGTGCTCTTGTGTAACTGCACCTTCCTTACCTGTGCACGAGCTCTGAGAGACGATTTAGTCACTGAAATCACTCAGCTGCATTCTGGTGTCCCTGGAGAGGGGGATCCAATGCATTCATGGCCAGCAGAAGATCAGAGGGGTGAGCTGGGACTTCCTCAGCAGCCCAGCTCTTTGCTGTTGGCCCATGTGAGCCCAGCTGGCTGTAGCACCAGAGGCTGGGATGGCAGCTGAGCCCCAGCACTGCCCTGGCAGCGAGGTGGGCACCAGCACCAGGCTGCTGTCACGCACCTGGGCGCAGGGACCCAGGCACCAGACACCCAGACCTCAGCCCTGGACAGGGTTTTGCTGGCTCTGTTCCTCCCACTGTGACAGGAGGTGACAAATCCCTGCTCCGAGGGACAGCCAGAGCTCTGTGCCCAGGGCTGGTGCTCAGAGTTTGATAAGCCCTGGCTCTGGGGTGGGCAGTGAGGGTGGCTCAGCTGGTTTGGACCCAGTGACTTTGCTGGCAGCACAAACAGGAGGCTGTGGGGGCATGGCACTCACCCATGGGGCAGCTGGCACAGCTGGCACAGCTGTGCTGTCCTGGGAGGGGAAGGAGAGGCCCTGCTCCTGCCCAGCCCTTCACATCCCACCTTTGTACATCTCAGGCTTCCCCTGATCCTCAACCCACGGGCTGGAGAAGGAGCATGAAAACACAGAGAGCTTTGGGTGATACCTGCGTGGATGGAGCAGGTCCTTGTGTCACACACACCCACAGCAGCCCTGAGCACAGCTGTTACCTTGGCACTGCTGGGATTTGGGGCATTATTCCTTTGGATCCCACCTGCACTTTTAATTAAGTGCAGCCTCATCCCTGTGTACATGAAGGAGGCTGCAGCTCACATGAAGAGACACTGCTGAAGCCTCGTGGCAGCCCATGGATCCTCACGTGCAAGGAATTCCCTTACAAGCAGCTTTGAACTGTAAAATAATCACTCGGCCCTGTAAAACTGCATTGGTCATAAATGAACTTTGTCATGGTTCTGCTGGCTTCTTTGCCCCATAACAACTGCATCACACACAAACACCACGTGCCAGACAGCAAGAGGAGGCAAAAAGTGTCTTCCAGGAGCTTCATTTGACATGACATTGCATTTTCCAGCAATTTAATGAGGCAGCCAGGGCACATGTGGGAGCAAACACCCCACCCAGGGCTTCTCCAAGCAAGGTGAGGTCTGGCCAGGGACAGTGCCAGCCCCATTCCAGCTACTGCAGAGGCTGCTCTGAGGAGTTTTGTGTGGTATTTGCCGTCCAGAAAGGTTTCCTCAGCCAGAGGTTAACTCAAAATCAGAGGAAGCTTTCTCCCCACACAGGTATGTGTAGCTCTCACAGCACCCTTAGCAACTCATTCTGCCATCTCCCTTCCCAGATGCTGCTGCCCAGGGATGGGAAGTGACAGCACACAACACACTGTTCAGCAGCTTCATAAACCCACACCTCTGGGGAAAGGATCTGTTATTAATCATTTGTTCTACTCACATTATTGACTTTATCCTGTCTGCTTCATCACACCCTGCTCCATGGGAGCCACCTGCTCCATCTGTGTCTTCGTTTGGATGTATCCTCTGCCCTTTTCCCCCTTGTTTTTTGACTCTGTGCCCTCTTCCTTCACCACTCCTCATCCCTTTCTGGTGGGCTCAATTCTCAAAGCCTCCTTTCCCAAGGTTTTCACTCACCTTCTCTGCAGAGCTGTCTGGAGAGCAGCACTGACCCTGGACCATTTACCAAAGGGTTCTTCACACCCCAAGCTCCTTTCCCATCCTTTCTTACAGCTGCTGCAGAAATCAATCCCCAAAAGGTACTGCAGCAGGTCTAGTGCCAATTTCTCCCACCTGCTTCCCACTGGATTGTCCATTCCTCCCTCTGCAGGGCCAGTGCAACCTGGACTAGCATCAGCCAGGGAAACTTCACATTAACCCCACAAAGGTTCCACCCTTTTCCACTACTGTGCTGAGTCACTCAGCTCTGTTAGCTCTTCACAATCAAGGATCTTCAAAAGCTTTCCAGCCCCTGGAGCACACCCTGCCACCTCCCCCTCGGGCTGCACTGACCCACGGGCTCAGCATCCAGAGCGGATGGGGCTTGGCTTTGGCACTCCCCTCCTAATTGGTTTGCTTAGCACTCAGCTGCTAAAGTTAGCAGGGAGTGAGGGAGAAACCCTGAGCTAAGGGCAGCATCATTAGGGCATCATTAGGAGGGTGAGGACTTGGCTCTCCCCACCTCCAAAAGCCTCCTGGCTGATAGCTGGGGATTCAGAGGAAACTCCAAGCAGGCATAAATGGAGATGATCATTGCAAGGGACAGCAGGAGGGATGTGCCACCAGCTTGCCTGTGTCCCTGTCAGCCCGACCTCTGCCAAACCAGCACACATGACCACTGTGAAATTCACAGACCACGCAGCAGCAAGGACTCAGAAGAAACTCTGTTTAATTATGGTATACATTAAATTAGATGTAATTCTGAATATTGGTCTCCAAATTCCTGATGACTTATTCACCGTAGGGCAGCTCCTGTCAGTCCCAGCGAGGGTGAGGGTCCCACTGTGCCAGACAACTGAGTCAAAGAGCCTTTCTCAGCCCAGAGAGAGCATCCAGTGTTCTCCTTAGCATGGTTATCTGTCCACGGGCACCTCTGCTGCTGTCCACCTTCCAAAATCCCTCTCAGCAGTTGGCACATGCCACAGAGTTAATGAAAAATCAGCACAATTGGGGAGTATTAGATCCTTTTACAGAGGAGCTCGTGTCTCACAGAGGGCAGATGATGCCTTTAACAACTTCCATGGCTTTGGGAGGTTGGACTTGGGCACCCAAACTCTTGCAGGGCTCTGGTGCATGTCCTCAGCGGGTGCCTGAGGGGCTGGACGTGCCCTCACCACAGAGCTGGGATCATTCACAAGCTGGAGATCTTCCTGCAGAGCTGTCCATGCAGAGGCAAGGCAGCAGCTGGAGCGTTCACACCACAGCCCACATTCCATCCATCCATCCATCCATCCATCCATCCATCCATGGCACCACAAGGACGAGAGCACCAAGGCTCATCATCAACTGCTGAAGGTGGAAAGCCACCTGTACTGGCCATTTACTGGGCAGGAGCTGAGGCAGTAACTGGGCACCCAAACCCTTTTGTGCCCTGTGGGAGGAGAAAAGTCTCTGAACCCATCTGGGAAAGATCCCATCAGAATTCCATGTGGCCTCATTCACTCTGGGGCAGCAAACGCTCCAGGCTCACCTGGAAGCTGCTGACACTTCCCAGCAGCTGGGGGTGTTCACCAGGCTGCTGAGTCCTTCCCCACCCTACCAGAGCCCATCTCAGAGTCCCCAAAAGCAGGGGAGTCCATTGAGATCAATTTGTAGTCACAGTTGCCCCCAGGTCACCCAGGTCCTGCTCAGCTCACACCGTGGGATGTCACTGTGCAGGGGACACGTGTCTGCCTGTCCTCCTGCCTGACCAGGGTCCTTGCCAGCCCCAGGATTGGAATTAACTCATTTAAAGGAAAAAGAGAAATACAAAACCAAAACCATCCTCAGCTCTGACCTTTACCATAAAAAAAAAAAAGGAGAAAGAGAAGATATTCAGGACCAATATATACAGATGGGGGAATTGCACTTAATTACAGTAGTTTACATCCATTGGGCAAAAATTTACTTCTTTTTTATATAAATCTCTATGTATAGGAGTGGGGAGGGAGGAGGACGGAGCAGACTGTACCTATATTTACAGTTTCATTGGCTCAGTTCAACAACACATGCAATTCCTCCCTCCAAACGCCAAGTAACAGACCCCGGTCCCTCTCAGTCCGCCGAGTGGAGGAGCATAACTCCAACATGATCCATCTTCCCCTTGTGCCAGCTCCCAGCACAGCCTCGTTCCTCGGGAGAGCCTCTTGGAAGGCAAACACTTCAGGAAAACAATCCCCAAGACACATCTTGGAAATACTGCGTGGAGGGAAGGAGAGGCAGGTCCCGGGTGGACCCGGGCTGGCTCCGGGCTGGTCCCCGGCGGGCTGGGGGAGCCTCCGGCCCCGGCTCCGTTCGGGCTCCTCGCTGCTGGGCTGTGCTCTGGCAGGCGATTCCCGGGCTGGGAGCGCAGCTCGCCGCCGGGATGTTGTGGAAAATAAGATCCCGTTGCTATGTGCAAAAGCAGCGAGGTGTGGAGCATCACCAGGCTTGCAGGGGACACTGGAGGGGGAGAGAGAGCAGCACAGTGAGAGGCGCCGGGGAATGAGGCCGGAGGAGGAGGCAGCAGCACAAAAGCATCTGGAGGCATCACCTCCTGCACTGCTCCGTGACCTTGGTGCTGCTCTGCTCAGCCCCGAGCCCTCCCCGGCACCCCTGTGGAGGAGGCAGTGGGAAAATACTTTCTTAGCCAGCTATTGCCACCCCCTCCCAAAAATAATACTAAAAAAGGTCCTGTTTGTGCCCAGGAGCAGCCAGGCGTGAGGCTGAGCTCGGCTGGGGTGGGAGCAGTGCTGGGGACTCATCACTGTCCCCCAGCATCGCTCTCATCCCCAGGCACTGAGCCAAGCAGCCCCACTGCCACATCCATCCCACTGCAGAGGCTCCTTCTCCATCCCTCCCCATGCCAGGGGTCCCCCCAGTCCTGGGTGGGCGGGGGGCCAGCGGTGGGGGTGACCTTGTGGGCTGGAGCACACAGCAAACACGGTCAGGAGGAGATAAGGAGACGCCAGGAGCCTCCCGTGACATGTCATTACGGACTGGCCGTGGCTATCAGGTGTTTGCCAACGTCATAAACATGGTGGCTCAGCATTAAACGTTGTCAAAGGAACCCGGAGGTATTTGCCCCTTCCAGGTCTAATAACAACATCTGATAAGAGACCCACAGCAAGGCAGGGGAGAGCTGGGGGTGACCAGGGACCTCCCTCCAGCTCCATCCCCCTGGCAGGACCCAGAGCAGCCACCTCCACCACAGAACAGGTTTTGGGGTCTGGTGGGGGCTGCCTGCTTTATGCCGAGGCAAAGAGTGGAGGAGCCAGGGCACAGCCCCTGGTAGCCCCAGTCAATGATAGAAACCCAAACCACCAAAAAAAATTCAGGTATTTGAGCAATTTGGGTGGTGAGCAGCATTTCTGGGACCCCCATGCTGCGTCTGTCACACTTCATTCACCTCTGGCTAATGAAACTGCTGACCACCAAGAAAGAAATCCACGTCCAAAGAGAAATTTTTCCAGCTTTAGCTTGGGCATTGAATGGCTGGTAGGAAAAGAGACCCTGGGAGCTGGGAGGGCTTGCTGTTGGACAGGCTGGTGCTGCAGGATGTTTATCATGTATTGGGGGTAAAGGGGGAGGGTGTGAAGCAGATGAAGGGTCCTGGCCCCATTTTCCCCCTCCTGAGCCGTGACACCTCCTCCTGTTTTAATTAAAGTGATGGAGGCAGGAACCCCTGGGAGCCCCAGCCCTGCTGGTCAGGGTAGGGTGATCCAGGACCCGGAGGCAGCAGTGGGGATGGCCAGGCTCTATCTCCCTGCCAGGGACATTTCCTGTGTCCTGGGGCTGCTGCAGCCAGCCCAGCATCAAAGGCAGGAGAGCTCGATTAATCAGGGGCAGTTCGGGCTGAGCGCGCAGCAGATGGGCTGATAAAGCTGCACGGAGGAAATGGAGCTTGGAGGGGTGGCTGTGCCTGAATGCTCACCCTGAGACCTGCACAGAGTGGGATCTTTGGGGGTGGCATTCCTTCCCTTCCCAATCACCCCAAACCCCCCATGTCTCCCCCTTGCAGCCTCAGGCCCTTCCTTCACCCTTGCCAAGGATTTCACAGCGATGCTGGGGGGGTTCTCAGAGCAATCCCACACTGTATTTACTCTGTGGTCATTGCAGACATTTTTTTCGTGTCCCCTGTCAAGCCTCGGGAAGAAAGTTTATCTGAATGCAAGTTCAAGGCTCTCTCTTATTTATCTAGCGATCAATAAGGGCCACATATTTCCCACAGCACCCAGAGCTGGCTCTCAGAAAGGGACTATTGTCTAAGGAAAGCTTCACACACCTGATTTGAACCAGGATAAGTCCAGCCTTACACCTGCAGTGGGCAGATGATAAAGGTTTATGGGCTGGGGGAGCCTTGGACTCCACTTGACTCCAACCAGGATTGATCCCCCTGGGCACAGGCAGCAGAGCCTGCTTGGTTCTACCTTCTCAGCCCCAGCTGGATGCTCCCACCCTCATGGAGCTGCCACAGGGATGAGCAGGGCCCGGCTGGTACCACCAAGTGTTAGACAAAATCACCCAAACCCCCTCACACCACCTGCAAGCTGGTGTTTTGGAAGGGACTGGAACGGGTTTCTCATCTTCAGCTTCCCACAGGAACGCAGCACAGGCAGCAGGATGGGGTCTCTGCTATTCCCACCTCCATCCCTGCACCCAGAGGGGGAAAAGCTCCCCTCCACCCTCACACCTCCATCCCCTGCCCCCTCAGCCACCTCTGTGGGGCATTACCTGCTTGCTGGAAGACATGTTGGTGAGTGTGCTGATGCTGCTGGTGTCCGTCACCACCATGGCCGAGGGGAAGCGGGAGGTGTGGGAATACTGGGGAGGCTCCTGTTTGTGTGCATACACTGTGGACAGGAGGGGAACAGGTCAGGGAAAAGCCACCCCAGCCCTGCAGGGATGGGAAGGGGCAGCAGGGAGACAGGGATGAGGTAAAACAAGCCCAGGGAAGAACCCAGCACTTTCCTCCGAGCCATTCTCAGGAAGCAGCTCTGCAGAAACCCGTGGGGACTGAGGGGCTGTGGCTGGACCAGGTGGATGGAGTGGGGGAAGGAAGGGATGAGGCAGGATGTGACCACCCTGCACTGCTGAGCATGCCATGGGCTGGAGCCACCAGAGAGGGGCAGCAGCCAAGGGCGCCAGCTTGGGCAGGGGAGAGCAGGAGCAGGGCACAAGCTGATTCCCCATCTGAATCCATTTCCCCACCCGAATTCATTTCCAGGGCCCCTTTGCAGCTCCCCCCAGCCCTTACTGTGTGAGTTCTGCAGCTGGGTCACGGTGGCCATGAAGGGCTGCTGTGCCATGTGCCCAGGGGACTGCTGCATCAGTGGCTGCTGGTGTGGGCTGTGCAGCTGCTGGGAGAACTGCACGGGCTGCAGGGCTGCCAGGCTGCCAGCCACGCTGTTGATGACAGGGACACTCTGAGCCTGTGAGGTGTTCAGACCTGGCAGCAGGGAGAGAGCAGAGCAGGGATGTCAGCAGGGGCAGGCAGTGTCACCTCCCTGCCAGGGGGCAGGGGACAGGGTGAATTTGGGGTGCACTTACTCTGGGCGATGGCCATGACTCCCGAGAGCGGCGTCATGATGAGGTTCTGGGACTGCTGTGGGTTGTGGTGGGACAGGCTGTGGATGTTGGTCAGGGTGCTCACAGGGGGCAGCCCACCCCCTGACACGGAGATCTGCTGGGAACAAGGCAGGACAGGCACTGTCAGAGCCCCCAGCCCCTCCTGCACTTCATGGGGGCACTGGGGGCACCGGCAGAGCCCCTTCCTCAGAGGGCAGCAGGCTGCAATCCTGCTGGGGCTTCACCCCATACAGCCCCCACAGCCCCAGGGTGCAGACCCTGACTGCAGCACCTCCACTTCGTGTTAATACACAGCAAAACAGCATTGGGAAAGACTTGGCTGGCACTGGCTTCCAGCTCCACCGGAGCATGGCACCGGAACACAGCACATCCCAAGCCTTTGCTGTTTTGTACCCCAAGTCCAAGCTCCAGCCCACGGGGACAGCTGAGGGCTCTCGACACTCATTAACTTCTAACAGTCACGCTTGTAGGGGAAAGTGGGACCTATCAACTCAGGAAAGGGAAGAAAAATGACAGAAAGCAGATTAAAAGAGCCTCGTGGTGATGATCTTAGTCACCAATCTGGCAGGATACTGGTGAGACAGGGTGGGTGTGCACAGCCAGAGCCAGTGCCCGGGGTTTTGGGCCAAAGTTTAGGGATCACACAAAGGCACTTGGCATGTGCTGAGGACTGCAGCTGGTCCCCAGGACATGTAAGTGCCTGATCTCTTTAATTGCTGCACCTTCCCCTAATCCCTGTCGTTAGCCCTCCTGCACTGAGCGACCTCAATCCCAACTCGGAGCCATCCCTGCAGCCCTTCAGGTGACATTTCTGGACACCAGTTCCGAGCACCTTGTTTATTTTGCACATGTGAGCTGGAGATAGCAATTGAAACAAATCCATCAATAAATTCCAAAGCCCGGGAGTGACTCACATTTCCTGATCCGGTATTTTCCACTTTCAAAGTCCCTTCAAGGCCGGGTTACACCACACTCGGCTGCACAAGTCAAACAGCTCCCGGCAAGCACACGCTGCTCGCCTGCAGCCCCAGCTCCTCTCACAGGGTGTTTAGCCCCAGAGCACTGCACCTGGATTGTGCATGACTGGAAAAGACCCTCCAGGCACCGGACTCTCAGGGCAGACCCTCTGGCACTAACACTGGAGCATGAAAGACTGAGCCACAAGAGATTTCTGGAGCCTCAGCAACGCTCCTTCCTGAAAGATGCAGCAACTTCCTTGGCAGCTCCTTGTGGGGCATTAAAGGCACATGTTTACTTACTAGAAACCACAGCCTACAGCATATTTCTATTAAATCACCTGCAAGCACCAGCTAGCCCTGCCTGGAGATCAGAGATAAGCTGGCAGAGCCGCGGTCCCGCGCGGTCCTAACGGCGCTGGGCAGTGTCTGTGCCTTGGGGAGAACTCTGCACTGCTCTTCTGCTGCACTTTCCCCAGTTTAATCTGCTCCTTTCCCCCCTCCCGTGCTTCCCAGCCCTTTCCAGGGGTCTCTGGCTGGTCCCCGGAGCTGGCAGGGTGTGCTGGCATTGTCTGGTGCTTGGGGACCCCCCGCCCTGGGCATGCGGTGCTGCTGCCTCCTCCTTTATCCCTGACTCATTTTATGGCTTCCAGGCTCAGGGTTATGAGGCTCAACACACCCCTGAGGCGATCTGGGCGTGCTGGGGCAGAGGGACTGGGCTGGGGGTGCTGGGGTGTCACTCCGCAATGTCCCCCTGGCTTGGCATTTGCAGGGTGGGTGCCAGAGCCCGAGGGGCTGCACAGAGACCCTCTCCAGGCAGAGGGAAAGGCACAATGGAACGGTGCCAGAGCTGAGGGAGGGGACAGAGAGCCCCTCCGTGGCCACCCAGCTTTGCCAGGAGACTGATGGGATGGCCCAGGAGGGCCAACCCTCTGAAAATGGAAGTGAAAACCCAGGAAGAACCGGCTTGGCCCCGTCACCCAGTGCCATGTTTGACTTTCGATTTCAGCAGGAAAAAACTCCCGGAAAAGCAGCAGCTGCAGGCAAAGCTCTGCCAGCCTGCTCCAGGGACGGGCTGTGCTCTGCTGTCACATCCCATCCCGTCCTGGCCTGAACCCCTGTACCCCCTCCTTGCCCTTCTCCTTCACCCACTCCTCCAGGGGCTTTGCACCAGGAAGGGGAGGGGCACCCTGAGTGCCCTGCCATGGCCCTGCAGCAGCAGCAGCATGGGGACATGTCCGGAAGCACAGGGATGCTGATGTCCCATCTCAGTCCTGCCGTGCTGATGTTGGCAGCCCTGCCCAGCAAAGCCCCTGCAGCAGAGCCCCAAGGACATGGCAAAAGGGAGGGGGAGAAGCAGGAGCTGTGGGGTCAGAGCCAGCATGAGCAGCTTCAATCCCTTGCATGATACCTGGGACAAAGAAGGTCCCTGCTCGCAGGCAAAGCTCTTCCCAAAAGAAACGAATGAGTATTTTATCGACCCCATGTCACGGGCAGGGGAAAGCAAACAGTGATCCACCCAGAGCCTCCAGCCTGCAATCAATGAACCCCTGGGCTCTGCCAGATCCATCTGGGGAAACACTCCGTGTGTGTCCCCCGGGAGCGCCGCCTGGGAGGCGGGCACAGGGGACAGTGGCACCCTGCTCCCCCCACAATGCCCCATTGTTCAGCGTGTGAACCCCGGGGAAAGCAAAGCGTGTTTGCTCTGCCCGCTGGGCCCTCTTATCTTATCAGCGCCGCCGCCACAATGGGCCAGGTGTACTCACCATTTTACCTTCGGGAGAGAGCAAACCGTGGCCCGGGTCCAGGCTGGCCGGGGAGACCTGCTGCAGGACAGCCTGGCTGGTGGTGACCATGGCAGCGCTGCCGTGGTGGCTGATGGCCCCCGAGGACGCGGCCTCGCCGCTGGCCTGGCTGTACCGGACCCCTAAAGGAAACGACACCGGCGTTGGCATCACCCACAGGCACCACACAGGGCTGTGCCAGCCCCCTCGGAGCCCCCAGCCCTCCCATGGTGTGTGGCACGAGGATGAGGATGGGTACACGCTCCTAAGTGACACCTGTGAATGGCAAACCTTGGGAAGTGTGGCACTTCCTCCAGCACCTCTTCCCAGCTTGTCCCTGGCCCCATCTCCTGGAATCACAGTGAGGAGATGGGGCCAGTTTCTGGCTGGAGCCACAATCCCACACTGCCCAGTGCCACAGGGGGAAAAAGGGAGCCCCACACCCACCTGCACCCCTCGTGCTTCCATTTGCACAGTTCACACCCAAATTCCTGCCGTGGCTCTTGGACACTGCCATGGGGACCCTGCACCCTCCATCTCATCCCTCGAGGCTCTCCCTGCTCCCTGCAGCCATCCCGGGCTGCCAGATCCCAGATCCGTGGTCCCACTGTTCTCTCAGGCCCTTCTGCATCCCATTCCCTCTCAACATCCTCTCCACAAGTGTATGATTAACAGGGCATGGCAGCAGGGCAGAGGGACCAGACACACACCAAACCCCAGAGCAGACCCCAGCCCTCCACTGCCCTGCAGGGAAATCTGGCCCCACAACAGGTATTCTATATAAATATATTTAATTTGGCTGAAGCACCCCACACTGATAACCATATGATCAGCCATGTGTCATGGAAAGGCATCTACAGATCACAAATTATTAACTGAGGAAAACCCACGGGAAACAAAAGTGTCTTTTACAGGGCTGCTGTGACAACTACGGTGAAAACACATTTATTAGGAGGAGTCCAGCCCTGTGCTCCCAGCCAGATTTACTGAACTGCTCTGGGATTGAAGCAGTGGGTGATGGACAGACAAACCACGGCTGGAAAAAACTCCTGGGTGGCAAAGCCCACCTTGCCAGCCACCATGAGCATCATCCACCCATGACCCCTGGCCACTGCACAGGGACACTTGGGCACACAGGGGAGGACACCTTTGGCTGGCTGGTGAAGGATGCCCTAAGGACCACTCTAAAATTAATCTCTGAACCAAGGAGAAGCAAAGAAATAACAGCTGGAGCCCAGGAGCTTTCCACCAGCTCCAAAACCATCTGCCCAAGCACAGACCCACTCACACCCTCCACCAAAACCACAACACAGCCACCCCGTAAATCGCCGCCGAATTTTCCCCACCGGCTGGTTAAACACGACCCGCAGATAGGAATCTCCTCACCATGTCTGGTTCCTGATGATTTCCCAGCAAACCCCTTTATCCCTGATAATAAAAGAATGTCCTCTGGCAGGTGGATATTTGCTGGCCCGAGTGGATGTCCCTGCCGTGAACAGGGTAAACATTACTCAACCCGGGCACTGTCACACACATTCCTCCTGCGGCCAGAGGGTGCTTCAGTCCGGGCTGGGATCCCGGCGCTGCCGAAACAATGGGAGGGGAGATAAAACAAAGCCCTTTCTTCTGGGTGTGATCTGAGAGATAGACGGGAGCGCAGACAGGCTCCTCTCGCAAAGGAAATCAGAGTTTCTGCCGTCTTCAAGCTCTTCTGGGCTCAGTAAGAACAACAAAAAAAGCCCATTTTAAATGCAAAATCATGCCCTACCCAGCCGAGGGGGTGGTAACTCATGAGCCAAGCCACCCAAAGCTGTGAAGTCGGCTTTAAAACACACAAGAGGTTAAATGCTGATTTTCAAGCTCTTCCTTGCAACCCCAAGGACAAGACTTTGATTGTTTGAGGAACAATAACCAGCGCCGAGATTCCCAGATAGGCTGGGGACTGAGATTTTGGGTCTCTAGATAAAACCACTGAAGACTCTGTGTCTTGATGAAGAGTCTTGATGAGGATTAACTCTCCCCAGGAGAGCCAGGTTGGGCTCTGGGGCTGGTGACAGCAGTGCCACTCTCCAGCCCCACCAAAGACCCTGCTCAAAGCCTCTTGCTGGGCAGGGAGAAGCTTTGTGCCAGGGCTTCCTTTAGGAAGCATCTATCCTCACTGGGTTTCCCCCCATTCCTACAATGGGAGGGGTGTTATTGTTTACGTGTCCCCAGGGCTGGGTTGGATTTGGGCAGATCAGAGCATTAATATTGGGATGCCACTACAAGGCATTGCTGCTGCTGTCACTGCTGTGACACACAGAGCTCCCCGGTGATGGGGGTGCCTTTCCTCTGAGCTCCCCAGGCCTCCCCCAACCCCTGAATCCTGGGATCCAGCCCTTCCCTGGCAGCAAAACCTCTGGGATGTCCCCACAGAGCCCCCACAGCCAGGGCGAATGCACCAGGACCAAAGGATTCCTCCTGGAGAGTGCTGGGGGCTTTGGAATCCAGGGTTTATGGGCTGGCCTCAGACAGCCATCAGAACCCAACACAAGGGTTCTCCAGCTGTGCCTCCACAGCTGGAAGCAGCCCTTGTGCAAAGGGATTTATTTCCCCTCAGTCTCTTCCCGTGGATGCTCAGGAGAGGAGCCTGGATGGGGATCACTGGGAATGGCTCTGGCCGTGGAGCCTTCCCTCCTCAAGGCTTTTTTTTTTTTTTAAACTGGAGCTACAGCCATAATATAAAAGTCTGTTTATGGGACGGGCCATTGTGTGGCCCCTGAGCTGCACAGCCTGTGAAATGTTTTACTGCTCTCCCCTGCCCCAGACGAGCCACAGGGTTCCCATAGCCTTAACCCCGTTCCAGCTGATGGATGGGGACAGCAGTGTGACAGCCCCCAGGGCAAGGGGGTCCTGTGCACCCACAGACAGCCCCAGCACCTCCTGACTTCTCTGGGGTGCCACACTCATCCCCCTGACTCGATTTCTGGGGGTAGAGGGGTAGTGGAGGGGGTTTAGGGCAAGGATTGTTGTCTTTATCACTTTAAACCCAGCCTTGAGCCATTTCTCCAGAACACACCAGCCCCGTGCCTTTGGCAGGCACGGCAGCAAAGCAGTTAAATCATGTTTGATATTAATAAATCATATTTTAAAAAACTCTCATTGTACTTTTAGCTGTCTTTCCCATGCAGCAGGAGCCCTGCTGCCACCATGCCACAGCACATCCCAACCTCCAGTGTCTTCCCCCAGCTCCAGGCTGCCCTTCTGCCCAGACCTTCACCAATGTCCTGCACATCACCAGCAATGCCAAACCCCAAAAGAGACCCCAAAAATTCACCAGTGAGCTGGTGGTGGTGGGGATTCATCTCTGGGCTCTGCCTGACCCCCCCAGGATGCAGCCATTGGTGTGGACCAGGGTGGGAAAGTGGGGTGAGAAAAGCAAAGTGTAATTTTTGGGGTCATGCTGGACTCATTGATGCTTCACCCACTGACACTATGGACAGCCAGGTCACTGATGGGACAATTTCACCCTCCCAAAATTCAGGTCCAGGCAGCACCGAGGGCAGCTCTGATTTTTGGGCTGCCACTCAAATTGTCCCTAAAGTGTTAATCTTGCTCAGTAACAGAGGTGCATAGTTTATATCCATTATAAACCCGTTTATGGGGACTAGACCCTCCCATTTCGCTGCTGTCATAAAGTTCTAATTACCCCCATAAAACAGGGAAAAGCTCCTAACAGTGCACTGTACCCACTGAGCCCCACAATGCACCCAACAGTAAAATATTACAACTGCTGGCACCGGGTCCCAGTCACAACCAGCACCCCAAGGAACACCAGGAAGGATCCAGGTAGAAACCAGGGTACCCCTGGAGCCAGGCTTGGCTGATGGGCTCCTCTTTTAAAGGAAAGTTAAAGCCCTTCAATTGCCCTTTGGGTTTTAGGAAAAATCTCAGGAGTGCCACTGGGTTATTTTTATGTTTATCTTCATCTATAGAAATATATATATATATATATGTAACACACTCTAATATACATGTATATACACATATATACGTATATAAATGTGATTGCTCTGATATTGCTCTGCTATTCTGATGTTTGCAGAGCAGGGATGGAAGGATGGATGGATGGATGGATGGATGGATGGATGGATGGATGGATGATACCCTGACCCCATGGGAGCCCCCCAGGACAGGCTGGAGGTGATGCTGTGGGGCTGGACTGTGGGGCTGGGGCTCTGCAGGGCCCTTTGTATGCAGGGTGGGCGTGGGGGGCGGGCGGTGCTTCCCCTAATCTCATCAATGCCCCGATTGTCTTCGGGGCTCTTGAAGATAAAAATGGCATAAGCCAGAGTCTACGGCATGGCACCGAGATAAAACCCCGAGTGACCTTCAAATCAAACAGGGAACCAAGATCACTGATAAAACCCAGAGCCAGGGAAAAGTCCAGCCTAGAGAGGAGCCTCCAAGATAGAAAGGCTTTAAGTATTTACCTCCAAATAGTTAAAAACTACAGCTCGAGGCTTGACAGATGTGTCCCCAAGAAGAGGCCGGAGGATGTTTGACTTTTACAGCTCTCATCCTTGCCCTGCTGTCATTCCACCCTTTTTGCAAGACCCCATTGATGTCCCAAGGAGAGGCCACCCCTCTTTGTCCACGGGCACAGGAGAGGTTTGCAGCTGCCCCACAGCTCCAGCCCCATCGTTTCCTGCCGGGGATGTCACGGGGCAGGGCAGGGCCAGTGTCCCGGTGCTGTCATTAAGCTGTTAAGGCATTGAGTGGCCCAGACGCCGCCACATCGGGGCAAGGACAGTTCAAATCCCAGCATGGACAGCCAGGATGGGGTCAGCCAGGCAGCGGGGCCAGCACTGGGGAGTGGATCCCCGAACAACAGTGGATCCCCACCCAGGAGTGCATCCCCAGACATCTCCTGGAGGAGGTTCCAGCAACGATGGACCCGGTGGCGTTTTTGGGAGCTGGAAGCCTCTCGCACCCAACTCGGTCCAAGCACCCTGAAGCAATCATGGCTGAGCTCCATCCCTGCCTGCTGCCCCCAAATCAGCCCTAAAACCCCACAGTGTCCTTTACCATCCCCATCTCCTCCTCCTCTGGATGGATACAAGCACCGACCACCAAGAAATTCCCGCAGCCAAGCCCTCCTGACCCCTCCAGAGGGGCTCTGCTCCGCAGCCATCACTCCTGCCCTGCTCAAAAGCCCCTGGGGATGGCTGACACCGGCCCTATAGCCACGGCCGGCCCCTGCTGGCCCCGCTCCGACGGGAAAATAAAGGTTGGGGCTTAAGAGCCCTCCAGCCCCAAGATAAATGCCCGCGGTTACAGTAATTGCTGTCCCCTAATAGAAGAAAACAAAAGCTCTCGGGGGGTGCCCCATGTGCGCTGGCAGGCTGGGGACACATCAAAGGCAGCGGGGTTCGTTCAAAGCCCCGGCTTAATTGTCAATTAAGCATGCACGGGGGGGACAACGCCGTGACAATGCGGGGCTGCATGCTGGTGGGGCATTGTAAAGCCCGCCGCGACACCGAAAACAGCTGATTCTGCTGACAATGTGCTTGTAGGGCACCTTGTAAGCAATCAGCCGCTGACAGCAGGGCAAACGTCCTCCCTGTCCCAGCCATTGTGCGGGGCATTCCTGGGGCAGGGTCACATTTTGGTCACCGCTGGCCGGTCCCCGGGATGCTGCCGGTTCCTCCCAGGGTTGGGAGTTGCCCACGCGCATCCCTGGGTAGCCCACGGGGGACAGGTGAGCGCTGGTGTCCAGCCAGGTGCTGGCAGTGTCCCCAGGCACCTTGTCCTTCCACACGGGTTCCTTTTGACTTGTCTTGGTGACCAGCTGTGTGTGTTAGGGGCCAGGCAGGGTCATTTCCAGAGGGTGGCTGGTTCCAGCCTCCCCAGCTGGGCTGTGCCAGTGTCCGAGGGGATGTGGAGCAGTGTCCGAGGGGATGTGGGGCAGTGGGGACACAGCCCCTGTGCTCACCCCCCACCACCGAGCCCCCTGTCCTGCCTGCCAGGGGCTGCAGAGGGATGGGAAGTGACAACGGGGATTGTTCTCCCAGCAATGCTTCTCACTCCCCCAGTGTGCAGCCCCCTCCCCACGGCGTTATCTCCCACTCCAATCCCCCAGGAGCTTTTGGAGGGTCTGCTCTGCTCTGCCCAGTCCTTGCTGGGCACGGAGAGGAGGAGGTTGGGGTGAGCCTGCATCCCCCAGCATCTTTCTTCATCCACCTCACTCCACTGTGGCACGGGGCTGGTGCAGAGTCATGCACCCAGCCCTGCAGAGAGGCCAGGACACGCTGCCACACCTCCCCTCGGACATTGCCACTGCACCCCCCGTGCTCCCCAGTGGGCTGCACCCCACGGGTTGGCATTGGCACCACACGGCAGGCACGGGGCAGCTCCTCCTGCCCTGCTGGGCACAGCCTCTCCCTGCCCACACGGAACTCCCGTGAGCTCAACCAACCAAGCAAACGCTGATTTGTCCTCGGCATGACGGAGACCCAGCCCTCACCATGTGGCTCAGCTGGCCATAACACTGCAGTGACAGCACCTGCTCCTCTCCATCAGCACCCACCCCTCCCTGAGGCTGAGCGGGGACCAGGGCGAGCACCCCCTCCCTGCACACACAGCCTGGCAGGCTCAGCACCCCCCGAGCACCCTCGGCAAGGCTTACCTGGCATTTTGCTGGGCGGGGAGGCGCTGGGCTGGTTGTGGTGTGGGGAACCGTGGGACAGCAGCAGGTTCATGCTGTGTGGGGGCTGGCCCGAGCTGTAAGCATCCATGGCCAGTTTCTGGCGGAACGCCTCCTCCTTGCGCCGGTTGGCAAACCAGTTGTACACACGGACCTCGGTCACCAGGTTGGAGCCCAGCCCGTGTGCCTTCGAGGGAGACACTCCTCGCTGCAGACACTCGGCCCTGTGAGTGCAAGGGGACACGTTGGAGCAAAGGGGAAAGCGGGGCACACAACAAATCAGCCCTTCCTGCAAGCCCACCTGCTCTCCTCAGCTACAGCCACGCTGTAAAGCCATCATACAGCCATCTCTGCTCCCTCTGGTACTGCTGGAATGCTGCAGCATCCCTGTGGTATCCCCACTGCATCCCTGTATCACCCTTGCAGCATCCCCATCACATCCCTGCCCCCTGTATCATCCTTGCAGCATTCCCATCACATTCCTGCCCTCTTATCATCCTTGCAGCATCCCCATCACATCCCTGCCCAAGCATGGAGCTCACTCTGCCCCAGACACCACCCAGAAGGGAAAAACACAACAAGGAGAGGCCTGGCAGCTCAGCAAAGCTGTGCCACGAGCCGGGAGCCGGGGTGGTGAGCCGGGAGCCCGGCGTCTCCGGCGGCTTTTGGAAGGAAGGCTGAGGCTGTGGGGCAGGGGAGGCTGCACAGGCTGTGTGGGGCAGCCATTACCTGTTGCACTCCTCCACCAGAGTCTCACGCTCCTCCTTGCTGGGGTTCTTCTGGCGCTCGTAGGCTTGGTACAAGATTTGCTGGGAGGCCGGCCCCCACTTGAACCGATTGCGCCGCATCTTCTTGCTGGGCGTTTCAGAGCAGGCGTCGTCGAGCTGGGCAGCCCCCTGGTTCTGCTGATTGAACTCTGGAAAGAGAAACAGCAGCTGATCCTGACTGCCTTTGTCTGTCATATTTCCACAACCCTGGACTGCCTGGTTGAACTCTGAAAGAGAAAGGAGCAGACGTGAGCTGGCCTGTAGCCGCCGCTCGGAGTCACTGTCCCGCGCCCAGGTGGCCCCCCAATGTCCCCTCCCGCAGCACCCCGAGCCCATAGCAGGCTTTGGAGCCAGCCAGGTGCTCCCTGCCACCCATCCCGGGAAGGGGCCAGCCTGCTGCCATCCCTGTTTAATGGGGAGGCATGTGCAGGGCATGGGGATGGCCATGCATATTCATGGGCAGGGCCCCTGCCAGCCTGCACTTGTTTCGGGAGGATTTTTCCAAGCAAGGACAGGACTGCAAAGCCCCCCGAGAGGGTGCCCCTCTGTGCTCACCCACAGCTCCCCTCCCAGTCCCCTCCCAGCCTGGTGGGACGCCAGCCCGTGCCCGGGGCGGGCAGCACCAGAGGTGACCTTCGGCGGCCACCCCAGCCCCGGCGCTTGTCACCACGGCAGTAAAGGGAGATTAATGGGAGGGTTTTATTATTCCCAGTTTTGCAGGGGAATTCTCCCTCTTTTTATAATGGCTTTTCCCCCCTGTGACGGGGGGGGAACGCAGGGCAAGGCTGGAGCAGGCTGTGTTTGCTCTAACGTCTCAAGGTGTGTTTTCAGAGCAATGGTATTTGGTGCTAAACCCTCTTCTGCACTTCCCGTCTGCTGGATATTGCATCCTTTTGGAAGAGGGAGGCAGAGCCCTTTCCTGGGGGTGTCAGTGCCACTCGGGGCTGCTTTGAGAACTATGGGACAAATCCCAGGGCAGGGAAGAGTGGGAAAGGGGCACAAAGGAATAAATAGTGTGCTTGGTCAAAATCATCTCCATTTTAACCAGCACAGACTGCCCCAAACCCTGCTGAAGGCAGCAGCAATTCAGGGGGTTTTAATTTTCTCTCTCTACATTTTTTGCACTTAATTGAAAAAAAATGAGCAGCCTGAAAAATAACAAGGAAAAGAGGCAAAGGTGGCAAAGGCACCTAATTGTGAGCCATCATTAATTGCTTTCCCAGCTCTACCAAATACAAACACCCAGAAATTCAGCTGTGTGCATGAGCCGGGGGGGAACCCTGCCACCAAGAGGGGCTCTCACTCAGTTATAAATTCATTTTACTTGGAAAACTGAGATGCTACACAGCTGGAGTCTGGGGGCTGTGCTGGTAGCCAGGGGCAGGACAGGGACACAGGGACACAGGGACACAGGGACACAGGGACACAGGGACCCCCTCTCCCATTCCCACCATTCCCACGGGTACTTACGCCGGAGGATCTCCCGCTGCTTGCGGACGTACCACGTGTACAGGGCAGCTCTCTTCTGGGTCTTCATGGGGGTGCCCTTGTTGAGGTGCTGGGAGAGGTGGGACTGGTTGAGGCCGGTGACATCCACCACCTCCCTCTGGGGGATGTTGTGCTGCTGCATGTACCCCTTGATCATCTTCGCTGCCCGCCACGGGTCCTCGCTGCGGGCAGGGAAACCAAGGGTTAATATCTGCTGCCCCCAGTATTTGCTTCTTCCCATTATGGAAATATTTCATCATCCTCATCATTATTATTATTATTATTATTATTATTATTATTATTATTATTATTATTTTAAACTGTTGCAGAAGGACACAAGATCCTTAGAGCGTATGTTTTTCCCCAGGCCCCCAAAACAGCCCTGTCCTCTGATGGGGGCTCACACCCACCCAGGGAGTTGTTCCCCCCAGGAAGGGAGAAGCAGAGAGGATCCCAGTGTCCTGATGGGACATAGCAGTGTCTCACTGGTGCCAGCAAAGCCCCTCCATGGAGCAGCACAGCCCGTCCGTGAACTGCTGCCCTTCCGTTCAGCGCGATTTCTCCCGTGGAAATCCCACGTGCAGTGGGACACACACATGGATGGGCATGGGAAGCCCGTCTCGGTCTCATAATGAAGAAAGAGAAAAGCTGGGGATGCTTTTCCTGCCCCTGCTCAGGGGTGCAGCACCTGCACTGTGCCCCGTGTCCCCAGGGGCAGGGACGCCTGCACAGCCACCAAACCCCACCGGCCACACTTGCTGTGCAACTTCTTCCTTCCATTCCCACAGGGATAATAATCTAAAAATCTCAATGTCCCCTTAAAAGGGACCCTATTCCCTCGCTCCCACAGCTGTGCACGCACCAACCATATGTGAAAGGTTGAGAAGCCAAGGTCAAACCAGGCACACAAACACCAACGAGTCCCCGAACGCAAAACCGAAACCAAACCCCCCAAAAATTTTGAGTCATTCCTGATTATTATAAAACACTTGAATTAGGCTCCTGTAGGATCCAGGTGTAAATTACTCTTGTCTAAATCACACTACTTTAATGTCCTTGGGGTAGCTGACGCTGATTTAGGATCTGCTGATTAGGGTCTTTTTATTTTAGAACAAATAAAATTACAGCTGAAAATCCAAATTCTGTCTGTGGTCTTTAGCTCTATTGAACCCCAGCGTGACAGCAGAGGAACAGGCCAACACACCTGTGCTGTATCCAGACCTCAGGATTTATTCTGGGCTAAAAGGGAGCACTTTCAGCACTGAAAAATCAGTGTGAGCCCAGACCTGGTCACAGTCCTGCACTCAAATAATGCAATATCCCAACGCTGCTCTTGGAACAACCATCCGACTGCTTTCCCAATTCATTACTTATTTTGGATCCTTCAACTTGTCAAGTGGAGGGGGAAAAAAAAAACCAACAAGTAGATTTCTTACTTTTTTTTTTTCCTGAATGCAGCTTGAAAACAAAGCTGGTTGGATCCACGGCAAAAGTACCGGAGCAGAGCCAAGCGGGAATTTGTCACACCCCGGGAAGGAGCCACGGAGCCTTCCTGGAGTCGCTGAGCCTGTGCCCAACCCTGCATCCTCCAGGCAGGGGAACCCCGCTGTTTTTGGGGGTCTTTTCCATGGGATGGTTCCCAGGAGAAGGTGGGAAGCAAGGAGAGGGATGTGGAGAAAATGTCCTGTCCTTCCCAGCGGCACGGCAGAGCCGCCGCCGTGCCCGAGCTGAGGGGCTCGGGCAAACCTTTGTCACAAGTGGTTCGTGTCACCTAACTGATCCCACTAATTACTGATTAATAACAAGTTAATGAAACAGAGCTCATTATCATTTTTAAGAGCGGTTGGGTTCACAGCCGAGCCCAGGGCAGCGTTTTCTCCGAGTGAAACCGTGAGCCAGTGAATCGGAGCACGCTTGGAAAATGTCAGATGAGTGACTCGGGGGCTACAGATAAGATTTTAGAATTCAAATAAAATTTGGCAATTTTTTTGGCTGCAAAAATATCTGAGAATTAGCAAAAAAAAGATTCCCAGAATTTCCCTCCATTTAATTATTTTAAAAAAGGCTTTGCTTTGACATTTCCAACGTGTTTCATACTTACACTTTCAAAACAATTATTCAGCTCTTAATTTCTAAGCAGTGATTTTTCCTTTACAAATCAACTTGACCGTATTCAAAAGGGTTAAACAACCTGAAACCAAACCCAAACATTTTGTTTCATGTTAAACAAAATGTTTGGACTTGACCCAATATGAAACGTTCGAGTGTTTGTTTGGCCTCTTTTTTTTCCTTTCTTTTTTGGTAACCTAAAAAGCCGGAGAGGAAAACCTTTTGAGTCAACACCAGCCCTTTTTCTTTGATTCTGTCACCAAAATTAAATAAAACAAACATTAACTGTCCAATCTGCAACAGGACTTTACTTACAAACAAAACCAAAACCCTGACCAACCCGGGAGTGCTTTCTAATACTGGAAAACCAGTTTATAGCCCTGGTTCCACGATCCTTCTCCACCAAAATCATGGAAAGGTGTTTTTCTTCCACAAAATTAGCCCCACAAAGCCTGGCTGCCAATGCTGCCCAAGAAAAAGCCATTTCCCCATCCAGCCTCACACACAGGTGGAGGGTAAAGCCTGTTCCTCTTCCCAGAGATTCCCAGAGCAGCTCACCCGTTTTGTCAGCCTCAAAACCAGGTAAATACACTCCACATCCTCGGAGAAATATGCCAAGAATTCATACAGATGGATTATAAACCTGGCTCCCTGCAGAAATGATGTCCTGGTCAGCATGTCCCTGCACACCAGGCTGTGCCTGCACTCCCCACACATTTTGGGGTGGCTTTGCTGGATCTCCAGGGCTGGTGGCTTTCCCAGCCCGCAGATGGGATCTGGGTGCTGCTGGGATTTATAATTTGCCCGAGTGAGGTCTGGGTGAGCCCTGGCAGGTGGGATGGGGCAGGGAGGGAGCCATGGGGTGTCTGTCCCAGAGCTGGGCTCTCCGTGTCACCTCACGCGCACCACGGCACCCAGCACGCCTCGGGTGGGTAGAAAAACCCAGACCAGGGTCCTGGAGAGCTGCAGGGCTGAGCAGCCCCAGGGATGTGGGAATAGCCCGAGAGCGAGCCTGCCCTGGGAGAAGAGGGGGTTCAGCCCCAAGCAAGGCTGCAGCCTTGTCTCCCTGCTCCCCCACCCGCTCCCTCTCCAAGTACAAAGGCCTCTCTCAGAGCAAACACGAGCTCTTTGCAAAGGCTCCTCAGGGACATGTGCCCGCTCTTGTTTGCACCCAAGGCAAACTTTGCACAGAAACACCTGTGGGAGCACAGAGACCCCGGGGCTCAGCCTGCTCAGCACCCGCGGGCACCCCCGGGGATGGATGTGGCCAGCAAGGGCACTGGGGACAGGTGGGAGCACCCAGGGGTGCCGGGCTCCGTGCCAAGCAGGAGGGTGGGAATCCATCGGGAGAGGCGTGCGATGGATCCTCCCCCGCACGGAGCCCCTTTGGCACCCGAAGGGTCCCAGCCTGGGCAGGCACGGGCGACACTGCCCTGTCCCCAAAGGGCACCGCCTGTCCTGCCGGTGCCGGGACAGCGCTGGAGCCGTCACTGCCGAGATCCCGGGATGTCGGGGTGAACAGTCGGGGGAAACAGCCGGGGCTGTCCCCGAGCTCCGCGGGCTGGCACAGGGCACACACGGGCGGCAGCACCGGGGCCGCGCTCCCGGTACCGCGCTGGGCATCGCTGCACGCACCGGACCGGCGGGGACACACGGACAGACCCCGCCGCACCCGGGAGTGTCCCCACGGCACCCGGGAGTGTCCCCGTCGCACCCGGGAGTGTCCCCGCGGGGCTCCCACCTGCTCCCACCGGAGCCGCGGCCGCGGGAGCTCCGGAGCGGGGTCGGTGCCGCCCGCGCCCCCACGGGCCGGGGCAGCGCTGCCCGCCGTGCCCGGGGCTGCCCCGTTCTGCCCGGCCCGGCCCGGCTCGGTTCGGAGCGGAGCCGCATCTCGGGATGGGCCGGAGCGGAGCCGCCGCCGTCGGGGGTTCCCTCCTCCTTTCCCCGTTCCTGGCCGGCTTTACAACCCCGGCAATGAATAACCCGCCGGCCCGATCGCCCTGATCGCGGCCCTTTGTGTATCTTTCTGTTGATGATTTATAGAAATAAATTAATAACGCCCCGGGCTCCACGTGGTGCGG